>QPKB01000030.1:81537-149764 GCA_003546025.1 Camphora micrantha | reverse complement strand
GAGCGGCTCTAGATCGAGCACGTAGTTAAATAGATCATAAGTGCGGATTTTAAAATGTTTTTGCACTTGCTAAGTTATGAAATTAAATTTCTTCTATTAACGAAATACTAATGTCATAACAGAAGCACAGAATACTGGACATGCGCAAGCAATTTCCCGATTTCTACCACGACACCCACAATAGGCACAGGCCAAAATGGGATAAATAGAGGTTCAAAAGACACATGTACATATGCCTAAGTCATGTTTTATATATCAATACAAATATACTTGTATTCACATGTTAAAGTCACTTTATTTGATTTTTACATGTTTAAAAATGGCAGGAGGAATTAGTGTGATTGATGGCCGAACAATCCCAACCCTCCATCACATCTCCAATGACCGAGGAGCAGATATCCGTCAAGGTGCTTGGACAGAGATCGGGATACCTTAAGAGTTTTAGCATTCGTAAGAAGTCCACGTTAGGTTCAACCCATAATCAGACGGGCCCTGATTCTGAGGTACTTCAATTGCGATAGCATGTATCTTTCCTCAAGGGCTTAGTCCTCCAATTAGCTGAGCGCGTGGGCATAGATCCAAGTTCCCTTGTTGGTGGGGATGGCATCTCTGCTGGAGCTCAGGATGCGACTTCTCTAGGTTTGTATATGACTACTCTTTTCAAAATGGTTTTTATTTGCATGTTGAATTAATTGAGAAAGAAGTTGGATTGTTGTCCTTTAAGATGGGTTATTTTCAAAATGCTTCTTTGTTTTTATATCCAAATTCTGTGAAATGCTGAAAGGTTTTTGATAGAGGAGATTTGGGTCCCACATAAATAATAAATAATAAATAAAATAAAACTTTTCTCCATGTCAAGTTCTATAAATTAAAACATTCTTCCTCCAAAATCAAGAGCAATACCCAGCCTTTAGGAGTAGATAGATTACATTGAAATGTTGTTAAGATGGATTAAATATTAATGAAGCTTTCCATGGAATGAATGGTTAAAAGTGGCTTTCGGTTTTTAACTTATTGTTCTTAACTACTTATCTAATATTTGTTTCTTTTACTAAACTCAACTTCAATGTTAGCATGTATGAATTACCATGGCAACTTCAATTCCTCCCCACCCAAATCCTCACTCAAACTCTTTATTTTTTTATCAGATTCCTTGATACACCCATCTTAACTTCGCAATGATTCAAAGACTTTCTCAGGGTACGAATTGCATAGAATTGTCCATTGAAACAATTCAAACTTCCTAACTTTCAATAAAATATATATTGATGTTATTAATAGAATTACATTTCATAAAGTGTAAAAGACCCCGACCCGAGCGATCCCGGATTAATGCTTAGTTGTATGCGTGTTAGTCTTGTTTGTTGTTTGTGGATTTTGGTTTGGTTTAGTTTTAAAATAGCTTTGTAATAGCTTTTGCGGATTTGAGTGCCTTTGGTATTAGTGGGCACTTTAGGGGTTCCTTGTTTATGGACTTTACGTGTACTTGAGGTTTTTATCTTGGTTTTCTTGATTTGTATTTTATCCCGTTTCTGTTTATCTCGTTATTGCCTTCAACTTTCATGTTGATCCGTTCCCGTTCGAACCCCGAAACTTGACTTTTCTAGCTTCAAGGGCAAAACAGTACTTTTACACCAAATCTGTACCAAATTAGTGTTATTCCCCGAAACCCGCGAAACATATACTTTTAGAAACTAGATATTTCGACGATCATTCTTCCTTCTTCGTCGATTTCATCCGAAGTCCCGAAAACCACTATTTCAGCCCAACTAGGTTACTAGTTGGTGGAGCCCACTTGTGTAGCTTATAAAAGAGAGCCCATCTCCTCATTCTCTCTTTTTCCAGCACAAAACTGGGAGCCTAGGGTTTGTTTCTCTCTCTTCTTCTCTCTTCTCCATCATCAAGCATCACCAAACTTGCACCATCATCTCAAAGGATTTCATTATCTTCTTCTCCACTCCAAGGGCTCTCCATTGGTACCATTTTTGAGGAATCTCATCTCTCCAAGATCTTCTTCTAGCTTGTCATTGCTCATTTGGAGAACCTATTGGTAAGATCTCTTCCCTAATCTTCTAGATTAGTGTTCTTCTAGTCTTAGAGAAGCTACATTTTTCATTATTGAAAGCTCTCTCTTCTCCTTCATTGTTTTGACCCATTTAGGGTTTGTTTTGGGGTTTTTGTAGAGCTTGTGTTCTTGACTTGCAAGAGTGCTAGGAGCTTGTTTTTCATTTGATTAAAGACTTGAGGCAAGTGGATGTTTTTGACTCTTTTATCTTTGAATGAGTTTTAATGAAATGCATTTATGTTTTCACCTAATGTTTTGAGATATTAATGACTTGTTTAGACTTGAAATAAATGCTCATTTTAGTTCTTGAAAGCTTGTTTTATCATATATGAGATTGCTAATCAGGTTTGGAAAGAATGTAGAAAAGATGGAAAAATTGGGAAAGACCCCTGAACTGCTGTAACAGAACCTGGGTTCTGTTACGCAGTTCACGCAGGTCGACCGGCCAAGGGGCGCGGTCGACCGGCGACACTGGAACAGGCCCCCCAGTTAGAAGACCTGCTGCACTGCGGGATCCTCTGTTCCGCAGTGCACGCGGTCGACCGGCCAAGGGCGCGGTCGACCGGCCACACAGAGGTCAGGCTCTCTGGAGCCTGACCAAAAACACTATTCCCCATTTAAAGTTACAACTCCCGGTCGACCTGGCCCATGGCCGGTCGACCGAGCCCTGTGTACGCGGTCGACCGGCCATGGGCCAGGTCGACCGGCCCAACTGGAACCCTGCTGAAAAATGGACTTTTGCCCTATGATTAGATGGACTTTTAATGGAACTTAGTGACCCTTTTGTGGACCCGTTTGACTTCTTTGAGGATGGTTTGAACCGACATTTCCTCATGGTTAATCCGGTCGTATCGGTACTTAACCTAATTCAATCTTGAACGGTGCGGAACGACGGATATCCTTTCTTTTATCTAAACGCGAAAATTGGTTTGTTTGGATATCGCGAATCCGTTTTCCCTTCGATGACTGAGTAGGTTGTAAGGTACTACTAGATTAACATTGTGCTTAGGATCCCATCCCCTATTAGGTTTTGTTTAACTAAAATTCATTAGGGTTTGAAATCCCTAAGGTGCATAAAGAGCCGGAATGTCTCTAAACTCAAGGAGTACCAAGTGATCATCACAATCGACATACGGGGTCCTTATTCACTTGATTTTATATCGAATCCCGATACTTGTCCCGAATTTCAAGAAATGTGATTTATCATTCCGAAAACATTGAATTTTGAAACTAGAGCTTTTGCTAGCCCGACATGCACTTCCGTTTGAAAATGAAATTAGTGCTTTTGAGCACCCCGTCCCGCCCGTTTATTTAAAGTGCATTATACATGATTTGTACATGTCTTGTTTTACATGATTTGACCTATGAGTCGGCACCACTAAGCTTGGCTTTCCTTGCCGGTTTTGATCTATACCGACTTTGGAGACCCTTTCCCGTCCGCCAGCTGCAGTCTTGGATCCCGCTACCCGGTTATTACCGTGGTCTTGTCCCGATACCCCGGTTCGCTACCGTGGTCCCGTCCCGTATTGTATTATATTTATGTATATGTTACCTTATGTTGCATCTCCTCACTTCGGTGACTGAGACAACATCCCGATATGCTCATGTCACTTCGGTGATAGAGGACTTAGCTATGTGTGGTTGCATCTTGCTTGTTTCCCCGTTTTCTCTTGGATACCTTACATGTTTTATATTGCATATGTATTTGAACAAATGTTTCTCTTGTTTTATGAAACTAATGCTTTGACAGGTTTAAATGATTTTCAAGGTATTTTCTATATTGTTATGTCTTTTCACACCCGTTTGCCAAACCGTTGAGTTTGACCCTTGTCTTTGGTACTCAGGTCCCGTTGTTGGTCTCCCCGAGAGGAGCACAAGGAGGCGGCCGGTGAGCCGCACGATTAGTTGAGTGGCACGCTGATGATGTCATTTAGACATTCGGGTGCCGAGTGACGTACCATTTTGGGTTGTATCTAACCATTCTTTTGGGGAACTTGATACTTTATTTCATTGGCCTTTGTTGGCCTCTATTTTGGGATCAATGTAATTAAACTACTTGTTGTAAACCTTAACTTTATTTTTGGGGTATAGCTTTAATGATCATTGCTCATTTTGATACTAGTATGAAATATGCTTTACTCTTGTATCTTGGACATGAATGTATGAAATAGATTTGCTACACGCTTCCGCACACAAAAGAAATATTCATGTCGATGTGATATCCTCACCGCGCGACACCTGTGGGAAATCGCGTGTACGAGGTGGCATCCTTCTTGATGGACTCGTATACGTTTTGAGTTTGGTTTGGTTTAAATTCATTCATGTACACTTATACTTATTAGTCCCGATCCCCGGATTAGGCCCGATGACCCCGGTCCGGGGTCGCGACATAAAGTGCTCGTATATATTATGCCTTTAAAAGTTTCTTTAGCTATTATCAGTCGTCCCCATGGAGCTAACAAATGGAACTACTAACTAGTCTATGTCTGTGCAATGAGCTGACTTTTTTCCCTTTTTGTGAATTATGATACTAGAATTCCTTGTCTTTATATTGGAACTTGGAAACCCAAAATGAACACACAATTAGAAATGAAACATATCACAATTTATGACTTCTAATCTGCTATATATTGAGCATTGTGGTTTCTTATGGTTTTTGTTATGGTTTTGCTATATAGTGAGATGGAAGATGGCGATGGTGGATGTTTCATGTTGGGATTTATGAAGTGGGTTTTATTATGTAAAGTGGTGACGATGTATTGTGTTTGTTTGGATGGAATCAGATTAATACAAAGAGGCGGGTTGTCTAGTTGATACATGTTGTAGAGATGATGGTTGTGAAGTGGGTTTTATGTAAAGTGGGTGACGATGTATTGTGGTTGTTTGGCTGAAATCATATTAGTACAGAGAGGTGGGTTGTCTAGTTCATACATGTTGCAAAGATGATGGTTGTGAAGTGGGGTTTTATGTAAAGTGGTGAGGGGGTAGCTACCTCTGTCCATCTCCATATGTTTGATGAAATCCTAGATAAAGAATAGTTTGGGGTGTTATGTATTTTTGCCAACAAGCTGTAGATGTTATTGGTTATGCAATGCAACCACACAAATATCCTCTCGCTTTTTAGAATTTAATGAATATATGACAAAGGGTAGATTTGAGGGTTTTTTTTTTTTTTTTTTTTTGAAAGTCTATATATATTCTGTGTTAAACTATTTTGAATGACACAAAATTGTTCTGTTTGATGATTTTTTTTCTTTAAAAATTATTTTCCTATCAAAATTTTACCGTTTTGACAATTATGGGGAAGTTTACGACTGTGATTTGATTGACTGCATTGGTGTTAACAATCACTGATGATTATTCTCCTTCTCCCCAGGAAGATCTTCTTCACAGCTTAGCCTAGAGTAGTATTCTGATTTCAGCAACTTTTTTATCCTGCAATGGGTGGTCTTTCTTGCTGGCCTTGAAGCTCTTGTAGGTGGAAGTTTAGTTCCAGCCTGCCTGGCTCAGTTTGGGCAGTTTTTCTGTTGGGCTCTGTTTAGGGGCAGTGCCTTCTCTGAGCTTTCTCTCTGCTTTGCTAATCTCTGTGTGATCCGTGCGGTTGCTTAATGGCTTCCTGCTACAGGCTTTGAAGCTCTTTGCTGTGTAGAGCCTTTTTTTTTGTCTTTTGTTGGTGCTCTCTTAGTAACGCTGGTTTTGGCAGATTTCAAAGTTCCTCAAGTTTCAGTAGTCCCTCTCTGAAGTTTTCTCTTGTTTTGAGTTGTGGTTTGCTTGCTAGCTTGATTTGGGAAGTGTGTTGGAAGTTCCCCTGTGAGTGTTGTGATTGTCTTGGAAGTTCCTAGTGATATGCTTTGCTCGTCTTTTGTTTCTCTTCCTGCAGTTTTAGTGGTTTGTTTTGTTGCCTCCTCGGTGCAAGTTCTGTTGTTTAGCTTCTTCCCTGAGAAGTGTAGTTTTGAGTTGTGCAGAGTAGTGTAGTGTATGTAGTTCTTTGCTTTTGTTCTGAGCCATGGTTGTGTAGTGGTGGTATTTGTTTGGCCTTTGCTTTTTTTGGGTTGGCTTTTTGAAGCCTTTTACCTTTTGGGCTGGCTTTTTTGTATAGTCTTCCCTCGCTGTTCTTTTCTTATTTTTTTTTCTTTGGGGGCTCTTAGCCCTTTCCCCCTCTTTTCTTTTAAATTCAATTACCTTTTAACAAAAAAACTTATATTGCTCAATATTTATTGATGGTTTCTTTTAGGGATATTAAGGGAGCCAATGTCAAGCTTGCAGACTTCGGGATGGCCAAACATGTGAGTGGTATTTCTCCTTATATAGAAGCATTTAAGAATTCATATAAGAAAAATGTTCAAGTCCAACTGATTTTATTGAAGTTTTTCATATGACCCACCTTGTGGTGCCCATTTGAATCACTTGCATACAGCATGAATGGTTTTGATAGAAGGGCTTTAATGCTATGGATCAATTTTGCCCTAATTTTGATGATCAAACGAGCTGGGGCGGGTGGGGGAGGGAAATGGTGATTGACATGACAATTTGGTCTGTCCAATCATTCAATAATATCTTAGATGAGAAACTTATTTGTGCCAAATCATCTGTTTGATCATCACTATCCATAAATGAACAAATTGTGTATGGTTTCCAATTTTTTTGGATTTGGTCCTACATGTGGATCCCACAAAGGGACAGACCTTCTAATAATTTCTTCCAAGTTCAGTGCTATCTTGCATTATGAAACTCTCACAAGTGAATTCCTATAATGCCAACATTTGCAATTTCTTTCCTTCTTATGACAAGTACTTCATTTTTACTAGAAAGAAATCTTATGGTTCGAGTCAAACTTAAAACCTAAGGTTCTGTCCTGATTTCTCATAAACAATTTCCTCACAATGAATGAGGATATAATTTGGAAAAAAGGTACAACCCATCGCTCAGTCTATATGTGTTTCCAAGACTACAAAACTGATAATAAACAATTACATTGCAAAGAGTACCACACCATGAGATTTTGAGATGAGGCGTACAAGCATAAAAAAATTCTGAAAGATAGATATAAAATGGACAAACCCATGACTTGACTGGGGCTAAAGTTTATATTGAAGCCTGGAAACCTTGATTTGGGTTGACTTTGGGACCTTGAAGGCTTTAACCTTAGAATTAGGTAGTGTTAGCAGTAATAATGTTTAATAACCATAGCAATAACATGCACATTTTACTACAAAATGAATATATGCACGTGCAGAATCATTACAAGGACACAAGGAAAGGAAGGTTACCTGGTGCATAACAGCTCAACATTCTGTTGGCATGGTAACTATACAAATCATGGAATGTGATTGAGTTTAGATCAACTCTGATAAACAAAAATCAGACAACAGAAATAGCCTATGAATGTGTCATCAGTATCCATTTATCTAAAAATGAACCCTTTCAAACATTTTAAAAACCAGCAAGTGACCTTTACAATTCCACAAAATATAACCAATTTTAGCACTTCTTTTTGCTACAATAATTTGAAAGAATGAGAAACAAAAATCCTACATGTAGTTCCATGTTCATAAAGAGTAGTTCCATTAGAAAAAAGAACCAAAGAACTTAAAATCCATTCAAAAAACCATACCATCCTTTATTACTTCGAAGCAAACTCAACATCTAACAACCCATAGCTAGTAAGTGACAGATGCTCTGTTCTTTTGTCATAACCAATTTAATGTTGGTAAACAAAGTTGCAAATATACAAGAGCTAGCGCGAGGCAATTGAGTTCTGAGGATCCAAACAGGCAATCCTCTTCTCTTCTCTCCTCTGATGACTGATGTTTATTTACACATATCACCATGTAAATCCTCTTCTCTTCTCTCCTCTGATGACTGATGCCTTCTTTGATATGATTGCTACTGTGGTTTATGATTTCAGTTTGATAAGTACATGTAGCATAGTTTGATATTTTTTGTAAAATAGAAATGTTTTTCTGACGCAAAAAAAAAAGCCGGCAACAAATTTTGAAGAAATATTTTCTGTAAAATATAAATGTTTTTCCGGCACAAAAAAAAACGCCTAAAAAATTTTGAAAAAATATTTTCTGTAAAATATAAATGTTTTGCCGATGCAAAAAAAGAAAAGAAAAAGAAAAAAAAAAGCCGGCAAAAGTTTTTAAATCAATTTATTATTGAAAAATAAATGCCCTTTCCCGGCGTTCTATACCCTTTTCCAGGCAAACAAAAACGCTGTTGATGTCTAAGTTTTTACCGGCGCTAACTTGCTTTCGCTGGCAAAGGGTATTGCTGGTGCACTTTTCCTGACGCCTTGCCGGCACAAGGGAAATCGTCGGGAAAGTCTTTCACCAGTGTTTTATAGACTTAGCGCCGGCAAAAGTGCAATTTCTTGTAGTGACCCTAATCAGGTCCACAAATGCACGTAAAATGATGACCTAATGGCCTAATTTTGTGGACTTATCAGCCACAAATATGGGAAGGAAGCATAATTCACTTTGATAATATTAGAAAAAATAAATAAAATATAAACACTCACCGAAACTACTAATTGCACATGGATTATGAATCCCATAGCGTTTCTTCTTCCCTCAAATCCCTATTTTATATGACTTTTTGTAAAACATAATAAAAGACATTGTCGAAAGATTCCTCATTTAAGAGGATTCCCCACATTTTTTTGTTTGATGAACTGATATTGATTCATCAAGACAAAACCAGACCCAGAAAAGAAAAATGACAACTACGATGGGTGCAAACAAAGCCTCACCCAATCTGAAAAACCACCATCCCAACAAAAACTCTTTCCAAGCCCCAAACAGTGCTTGACCAAAAACATGAGCAACCTCATTAAAAGTTCTAAGAACAAAAAAAAAAAAAAAACTCATAAAAAGAGAAAACACTAAAGTTTAATGTCTAGAATAATAGGATTGATAGCCCAATCTATTTTTCTTTGAGGTTTTTCCCTGTAGCTTACCTTTAGAAATGCCTTTCCCCTCCTCCTTCCCAAAAAATATAATTTTCCCTAGACATTCTCCATGATAGGGGAAATGACAAAACTGCCCAAACCTTCTTTTCTTAAGGTATCTCCAATCCTTGATTTTTAATATTTTCACTTTTGGTACGATTTCTCTTTTCATCTTCCTTTACCAAACCTATGGTCATTGCACCCTATGTAGCCCGCCTCTCTGTGTATAATCAACCTTTACATATTAAAGTGAGATTTGATACAATGAACATAATGGGAGTGGTTGTTCATATGAAAAAACTTTAAATAATGAAAGTGGCCCTTGAATATCATAAATTAGGTTATCTCTCCATTTCCTTTTTTCAAAAAGAAAAAATCATTTTCTATGATCCGAAAAATGTATAGTTCCCTAACACCAAAAAAACACATTGATTAATAGATATAAAGATGAAAGACTCATGAAACTCTAGTTGCATATCTTGCTTAGGACTGATTTTATTGCATAAAAATAATTCTTAGGAATTATAAAAACCACTTTACCGCTAATTTGTTATCCTAAAGATATAACAAGGCTTGTTTATTTGCATGGAATTGAGTTCTCAAGGATTTGAAAAAATAAATTCATTCTTGTTAAAATATGATTGGGCCAATCTATTAGTATAGATCTGAATCTCTAAAAATTCAAAGGAACTCATTATTCCATGAAAGATAAGACCTATATGTTCACACGAAATCGAATTTCCTATAAATTCAAAGGAACTCATTTTACCATGAAATCCCTTATCTTGAAAATTTATAACATGTTTTTTGCATGAATAAAATTCTTTAAAAAAATCAAAGAAAACCACTTTACCTTGAATTCTTTATCTTGAAAATATAATTGGATATTTTTTTCATTGAATTGAACTCTAAGGAAATGGTGTCATCGTCTTGTCATTTAAAGAAATATTGAGTCAAAATCATAAAGTTATTGATCATTTCTTTGATTTGAAAATCAAAGTCAATATTGAATTTAGTGTATATTATAATATGGGATGATTACCAAACTATATAGTTCAAAATGTATTGAATGTTTTAGAAACTGCAAAATGACAATAATATTACAATATTGAGATATTAGAATATTTTATTATGTAATGCTTTATTTTGCTATTATTTAAATCTAGAAATATTTTATTCTGTACATATCCAAACATTCCCTAAGATCTAAAAGTATATGAGAAAATGTGTATTAGATCACCAATTCTTAATTACATAATAATTCTATATTTTTGCATCCAAATCCATTTACCCCATTGAATTTTTAGCCCACAAAGGCCATAATACAAGTTTCAATGTTTTATTAACCAAAACTCCAAAGCCATTTACAAGAATGCATTTTTCTTATGTTATAGCCTACACTATGGGTATTTTATGAAAGTGCAGGCTAGGGCCAATGAATAAGTCCTAGCCGAGGGGGGGCGGGGGGTGGGGGGTTGTGTGTTGGGGTGTGAATAGGACCAAAGGAATTATGTTGCCAATTTTAGTCTTCTTAGTTCGATTTTAATCCCAAGTAGAATAATGAACAAAATAAACACACAAATAAGAATATAACTTATGTGGGTTATGTGTTCAATAAGAGAGTGCTTAAACAATCAAGGATATGTTGCAATTAGTTTTAAGATAATAAGCACAAGTGTGTGTGACAATTAAATATAATAATGAAGTATCATACGCATCAATCTCCACAACATATAGATATGTAAATCATGAACTTGAAATGGAGAAAATGACATAGAGGATTTATAGTGGTTCGGGTCACACAGACCTAGATCCACTCTCAAGGGTCACACAGTCCCTTGGTTCCGCTATGAAGAATCACACTACACAAGTACTGATTCTACTTCATTTTTGTTATCGAGGTTCGATGACACAGATTTATTCCCCTTCACACAATCTTGGAGTGATTTAGTCACACAGATCTGAACCACTACCACATAATACACATTTTGTAGAAGTTTGAAGAAGGGTGAACACTTGCCTTTGATGAAGATTGAAAGTGTTCGAAGGAACTCTGACCGTAGTCGAAGCTTTCACCTCTTGATGACGTCTTGGTGTTGAGAAGGATGCTTCCAACGTGTTGCACAACCAAGGTTCAGAGGTTTGATCTTCTAGGATTATTAAGGTAAATGTTTCAAAGCACAAGGAAACCTAGAATAAATTCTTCCTCACAAATACACTCATCTTGGAGCTTAATGAAGCTCTTCGATATTCCTAGATCTAACACATGAGTGTTTGGAAGAAGCTTTGAGAGCTTAAGATTGATGGGGAGAAAGTAGCAAAGGAAGCTCTTCAAAAATGGACTTGATGTAGAGTAAAACGAGCTCCAACTATTTATATACAAAGTACCAACGGCTAGTTTTGGTTGCTAGCCTCTTAGCACAGCGGCTAGCCCCTTTTAAATTTCCCAGAGATAACAGATATATTTTCTAATTCGGTCAGCTCGCGGTTAACCGTCGGTGACCTTGGTGGCTAGCCGTGAGGTGACCGCTGAGGTGACCGAGTTTCATAACAGAAACAGCAAGCTCTCGGGAAAACTAACCGTGGGTTACAGTTGCCTGGCGGTTAGCCGCTAGGGCTCTCGACAATTAGCTGTGAGTTGACCGCTAGGTGACCGAGCCCCATATCAGATGAAAGAATTGCTCTCTGGAAAACTAACCGAGTGATTTCGGTTACCTGGCGGTTAGCCGCTAGGGCTATCAGCGGTTAGCCGTGAGCTGACCGCTAGGTGGCCAAGAGGTCACTAAACCTCATTTTTGCATAACTGTTTTTGCTGAAGGTAAGAGTTTGAAAACAAGCTTTTAAAAAAGAACTTTTTCAAGGGTTCTAAGGTCTGCTCTGGGTCTATAATACCTGATAAGGTTGGCAAACACATGTGGAGTCTTTCTTTGACGAATCTGGTCCTTCCAAAAGCTTGATAAACACTTTGAAATTGATCTTCCTTGAGGTACTATGAGAGGTTGGATCTTCATGGACTTATTGGCACGGAATAGACAATGCAAACACAGTGCTCACTCAAATGTGACATTAACATTTTAGTCCCAAAATGGTGTTATTGTAGCTGTGGGGAAATATTCAAACTTTGGAAAGGGGGAGGGAAAAGTCATGTCTAGAGGTAAACTACGGGGAGAAACCTCCTTTGCTTTTAATGTTACTGACCACTTTCTAAGCATATGAGTGAAGTGCAATCTTAGAAAATGCCCTGCATGCTGCTTCCTTTAGTGCAAAGAGAAAAGCCCTCACATCTACTTCCTTAGAGGAAGCGAGTCTTTGCCCAAAGTGAGCGCCTACACCAGTAGGAGAGTTATTCACTATCATTACATAGCAATAAAAAGATTTTCCATCTTTACAATTATAAGCAGCATTTGTAAAAATTGATAAGTATCATTAAAGGTTACAATGGGAAGCCTTGAAATTCTAGGATTAGGACCTAAGTCTTTATTGTAATCCTTCCTAAAGATAAATGGACACATTTTTTTTTTACTAATAATTTTATGAGGGTTAATGGTAACTTCTTTAAAGATATATATATATATATATTGTGGGTAATATTCAAGTTAGAACTAGTTCTTACCTATTATATGAGAACTTTTTTGCGGGGCCCAACTGACAACCCATCCAAATCTAGCAACCAATGGGGAGCCCCCTGATAGTCACTAATCCTAAAAGGATTGGCACACATCCGAATGGACTGAACCGTTAGATCGATGATTGAATATTTTTTTGAATATGAAGCCATTAAACTTGTGGGCCATGGATAAAGGGGTTAGGGGCATAGGTTTGGGGTCAAAATTGATACTTGGGGTGGTCTCACATAGATCTTTCCATCCCCCCTGGTCCCATCCCCCAATGGGGTCCACAATTGGGGCCCACAAAAAAGTTCTCATATAATATGTGAGAACTAGTTCTTACATGAATATTACCCATATATATATATATGAGAAATATTCAGGTAAGAACTATATGAGAACTTTTTTGCAGGGCCCAACTAGCAACCCATCCAAACCTAGGAACCAATAGGGAACCCCCTGATAATCACTAATCCCAAAGATTGGCACACATCCGAATGGATTGAACCATTGGATTGAGGATTGAATATTTTTTTGAATATGAAGCCATTAAACTTGTTGGCCACGGATGAGGGGGTTAGGGGGCATGGGTTTGGGGTCAAACTTGATACTTGGGGTGGTTCACATAGATTTTTCCATCCCCCCAGGTCCCATCCCCAAATGGGGCGTTCTCATATAATATGTGAGAACTAGTTCTCACTTGAATATTACTGTATATATATATATATATTCACTTTCCATAGAGCCCACCAAATAGTTAAAGCCATATAAAATAGGTTAGGGTCTTCATGCAAATAAGCCATATCACTCAGTTTCATGACCCCCGCCATTCCATTATGTCCATCTTCGCGTGTTTGGCAATTAACTAGTTAAAGTAAAGTAAAGTGAATCCAGACAATAAATGACAAGGGGTCATACACAATTTCAAAATTTCCTCCGAATTTTTCAAAAGTCAAAAAGGCTACCTCCTTTTTCCACTAAAAGACAGAACAACTCCAGTTTTTTACACAAAAAGTCAAAAAGATTCCATACCAAACAACTAAAAATAACACACCATCATAACACCTTATATTTTATTCTCTCTTGATTTGATGCTTCACCTCACTATACTTCAAGTCACCATACATCCAAATGGGCCTACCTAATGAGTTAAGAATCCAAGACCAGAGCTAAACCAAACCATTCTCACATGATCCCATAGGAAAAAAAGCACATGGTCGCCAATTTCCTCCTCGAATTTGCAAATCACATGTAGTGAACCCCAAAGTGCTTTTAGGTCCTAGCCATTTTCTCACTAAAATGGCCTTACGAAGACATTTCCAGCCGAAGAAAAGAATTATTGAGGCACATGATTTTTCCAATTAACCATGCCATAATCTTACCATGCTTTCTTTAATAATATCTTGCTATCTTTCTTCCTATATGCATCCTTTGTTTCTCTACGAAGAGCCTTGAATGCATTCTACATCAAATGAAGCTAGAACCCATAAGAAATTTGCAATGCTCTTCCGTGGATCCCACTTATTAAGGACTTAAATGGGTCAAAATAAATTGCCACCTCCAAAGATCGAACACTGAGCAATTACGTGAGAATAGAATCTCCCAACCATTGGGCTATCCTTTTATTCTCATGTCACTGAAATTTAGACCCCTTCTCAATTGGGGTCGGGTTTGAGATTATTGAGAAATTATTAAATTTGAGTTAGGTTTAGATCGGTGTCCATAGTGTCATACCCAAGGATCACAAATCCACATGACTTCTGCATTTATATAAGTATAAAGGGAGATTTTTAAATAAGGCTTTAAGGTTTTGCCTTATTTCAAAAAAGAACACAAGTTTCAAAGCTATTCAAATTAGTCCCCAAGTTTTCCAATAAGTTTTCAATTGAGTACATCTGTCCATTTAAAGGTATTTTAATCTTGTCGACTCTTTCCCTCAGTATTTTGAAAATACGATCCCACCTCAGATGATTTGTAGTGGGCCCCAGGATTCCATTGACAAATTTGGATTTTGTAGGAAGATCAGATCCCACCAAGTTGAAGACTAGTTAATGATATCCTTAATTGACATATGTCCTTAATTGAAATCTTCTTGAAAAACCTAGGGGCTAATTTGAGAAGCCTTAAAACTTGTGTTCCTTTTTTAAATAAGGCATAAACTTAAGGGCTTTTTTAAACTTCTCCCAGGTATAAATGCATCAATTTGTAAGCACAACTGTAAATGAAAATCTTATGATGATTCCTTGGCAATGACACAGAAATATGCATGTTCCCACCTGGTGATCAATGAAGCCCAGTAGCCCACACTTACTATCCGTGGAAACCATTTTGTCACATGTCCCCCTAAATAGTTGATATTGTCCAAGTTTCGTTTCACTCTAAAATTGAAGAGATTACACGGCTTGAATTGAGCCGTGAAATGAGATTGATTAAGAGTTAAACTCATAATTTTTCTCATACATTGACCAATCTTAAAAGTCTACATCACTCCCCACTTAAGTGAAATTTGACGAATTACTTACAAGTTACAATACACTAAGGTGAGAACCAAAGGGTAAACAGAAGGCAGGGGCATCGTTTTGTTAGAATTTCAATTCAATGGAGAGCAAAAATCGGATTAATGTCAAATTTAGACTTGTGAAAATCTATGGGAGTTAGTGTGTGTGAAGAAATTGGATTGACTTAAAATGGGTTTCATGGCCTAAAAATTTTAGGGAGCAAAAGAGAGTTTTTAAAATGGAGAGTTTTTTTAAAAGACTTGAGTCATATTTTATATAGGGCAAAATGAAACATACAGTTCGGTTTAAGATATCAATTACGATATACAAATAAGCCTAGGGTATACTACTTGTAGCAGTGCTGAAGACCGGGCTAGCCAGAGTGTGAGCTGGGCCTGGATCTAAAATTTTGGTTCTTTTAATATAGGACTAGACTTGGATTAGATGATTGAACTACCGAAGCCCGGCTTGGCCTGGCTTGAATAATTATCACATGTAATTTAGTGACTATTTACCTAAACAAGTAATTAGAATCCTAAACGAGCGATAGAAAGCCCAGCCTCGCTCAGCCCGATTGACTAAAACAGCGGGCTTGGGCCATTCACTTAAGGCCCTATTAGGCAAGGGCTAGATATGGGCCTGTGCTTCTAAAAGCAAGACGAGCCTAGGTATGCCTCAGCTCAGCCCAGCCATGAAAGTCCCTAAATATCTGGGTCTCACCCTATGGACCTATTAGAGTTTATATATGTATATCAAAACTAGTGTTCAATCCAAACTAAGCCACGTTATAACCCTAATGTAACCTCAATCGCACCTACCTGCCTTGTATCCCATTCTTGACGGATGAACTTTTATACCGAACCCACCTCGTGATAGGCACGAGTTGGACTGTAAGGGCCAAGCCCGAATCTTGCTAGGGTTTGCTCTTACTCTACTATCATATATGTAGGCCAGACCTAGAATAGGCTAAAGCCTTTGGTGGGCCTGCATGACCAAGGCCCTCGAGGATTAGGGTTGGGCTAGGACTGGAAATCTTTTTTTTTTTTTTTTCCAACATCATCATATTGACTATCAACTTGATGTTAACCGATGTGGTAAATTTATTGTTGGTAATTACAACATGGTATAAAACCACGAGTCCTATTATACTACATTAAAGCTAAGAGTTTTGGCTTTAATTTTGACTGTTGGTTGGGATTTTCAATGAAAGTAATTTTTTTTTTTTGATGTCTTCTCTCTCCATTTATCCATGCAACTATTCCCCACTTCCTATCCCATGCAACTACCCACTTTATCCCATTATTAAAGCACTACTAACCACTCCTCAAATTTCAAAGTTCCACTTTTCTTTTCTTTTTTGCAAACAGTCAATTTCTATCCAAAAACTACAATTCCCTATCTACTCAAATTCTTCTATTTCTTTTCTACACTACTAGCTTTGGATTACATAAAAAGATACTCTTACAACCCTTTTTTCTTTTATTTTATTTCTAAAATCTATGAATTTCTCTCAATGCATGAATATTTAAATTGCAATGTTGGCCATATTTGTGTTGAGCACAGTTTATTATGCTAATTTGAAAATAAGACTAGAAGCCTCATAAGAATTATGCAAACAATAATTAAATAGTTTTCCAATTATGAAAATGGGCAAGGACTCTTACTGTTGAAATTTTAACAGCCTACAATAGTAAAATGATTATGTAAATGACACATCCCTTAGGCCCCAGCAGTGTAGAGCATATCCCTCTCCCATGCAGGTAGGTTTGAAAAGATTTAGTCCCACCCGCTAACCCAACCCGCAATATATTACAAGTCAGTCCCATGTTAGGAAAATCCAACCCTCATGTGAATGGGTCAAGTTAATGTCAACCCACAAAGCAGCCTAACCTATTTACATTTGTTGGGTTAGGGTCGACCCACATATTTAGAATCCCTTTAAACAATTTGGTAGTTTATCAGTTTGGTACTTAAAAGTAGTCTATTTTATGTGGAATAGGTCGTGCTTATGTTAGGCTCTTTTTTTTATTTTATTTTTAAAGCCTTTAACTTAACTTAAATAGGACCTAAATATTTGAGAAAGATTAGGTTTGGGCCAAGAATATTTGAATTGTTGCTTGGGTTGGGTTAAATGGGTTGACCCACACCCCGTACAGGTAAGAACTAAGAAGTTACTTGGCCCCTTTTTACAACTACTAGTCAAGATCCCATGAGGCTTCAACTCAGAAAAATCCTGAAATTAAAGGAGTAGAACTCCACAATGGAGCTTGACAAATGAAATCCAAACCGTTCAAAATAAGTATTATCCATCAAATTTTACATGAACTAGAGTTTGCTCCCCTACTGGACCGATTGTTTGATGAAAACATGATTCACACAATCTTTTGCATATTCATTATTACTTTATTCTAAGGGTAGACACGACTCGGGTTGATGTAAAAAAAAAAAAGATATTGCATGTGCCTATATGAAGTTTATTTTGAATGTTTCAAAAAAAAGATATTGCACGTACCTATATAAAGTTTGTTTTGAATGGTTCAAATATTAATAGGTCGTCCCATGATATTGCACGACCCTAACCCAACCCGCAATATATTACAAGTCAGTCCCATGTTAGGAAAATCCAACCCTCATGTGAATGGGTCAAGTTAATGTCAACCCACAAAGCAGCCTAACCTATTTACATTTGTTGGGTTAGGGTCGACCCACATATTTAGAATCCCTTTAAACAATTTGGTAGTTTATCAGTTTGGTACTTAAAAGTAGTCTATTTTATGTGGAATAGGTCGTGCTTATGTTAGGCTCTTTTTTTTTATTTTATTTTTAAAGCCTTTAACTTAACTTAAATAGGACCTAAATATTTGAGAAAGATTAGGTTTGGGCCAAGAATATTTGAATTGTTGCTTGGGTTGGGTTAAATGGTTTGACCCACACCCCGTACAGGTAAGAACTAAGAAGTTACTTGGCCCCTTTTTACAACTACTAGTCAAGATCCCATGAGGCTTCAGCTCAGAAAAATCCTGAAATTAAAGGAGTAGAACTCCACAATGGAGCTTGACAAATGAAATCCAAACCGTTCAAAATAAGTATTATCCATCAAATTTTACATGAACTAGAGTTTGCTCCCCTACTGGACCGATTGTTTGATGAAAACATGATTCACACAATCTTTTGCATATTCATTATTACTTTATTCTAAGGGTAGACACGACTCGGGTTGATGTAAAAAAAAAAAAGATATTGCATGTGCCTATATGAAGTTTATTTTGAATGTTTCAAAAAAAAGATATTGCACGTACCTATATAAAGTTTGTTTTGAATGGTTCAAATATTAATAGGTCGTCCCATGATATTGCACGACCCTAACCCAACCCGCAATATATTACAAGTCAGTCCCATGTTAGGAAAATCCAACCCTCATGTGAATGGGTCAAGTTAATGTCAACCCACAAAGCAGCCTAACCTATTTACATTTGTTGGGTTAGGGTCGACCCACATATTTAGAATCCCTTTAAACAATTTGGTAGTTTATCAGTTTGGTACTTAAAAGTAGTCTATTTTATGTGGAATAGGTCGTGCTTATGTTAGGCTCTTTTTTTTATTTTATTTTTAAAGCCTTTAACTTAACTTAAATAGGACCTAAATATTTGAGAAAGATTAGGTTTGGGCCAAGAATATTTGAATTGTTGCTTGGGTTGGGTTAAATGGGTTGACCCACACCCCGTACAGGTAAGAACTAAGAAGTTACTTGGCCCCTTTTTACAACTACTAGTCAAGATCCCATGAGGCTTCAGCTCAGAAAAATCCTGAAATTAAAGGAGTAGAACTCCACAATGGAGCTTGACAAATGAAATCCAAACCGTTCAAAATAAGTATTATCCATCAAATTTTACATGAACTAGAGTTTGCTCCCCTACTGGACCGATTGTTTGATGAAAACATGATTCACACAATCTTTTGCATATTCATTATTACTTTATTCTAAGGGTAGACACGACTCGGGTTGATGTAAAAAAAAAAAAGATATTGCATGTGCCTATATGAAGTTTATTTTGAATGTTTCAAAAAAAAGATATTGCACGTACCTATATAAAGTTTATTTTGAATTGTTCAAATATTAATAGATCCCAACCCCCAACACCCCCCCCCCCCCCAAAAAAAAAAAAAAAAAAAATAATAATAATAATAATAGATGGCCCCTACAAACTCTCTTATCTCAGGATTTCTACAGGGCAAAAGCCTAATAGGATCCGGACCTTTTTTTTTTTATAGGATAGTCTCGACCGTGTCCCTTCATTCTTCTTTCCTTCTTTTATGAAAAAGCAGAAAGCGACGTATACAATGCCATGAATTCTCAATTAGTTGGTTCGAATGTGAGAAAAGGAAAATTTCCTTCTCATCACGGCACAGGCCAACTACATTTTCGTCTTGCTAAATTATTTTTTTACCAAAAAGTACCTATCTTTTCAATGAACCTCAAAAGCCCCCTATACTTTTTTGTTTACTTTCTCTTTTGTGTAAACTTCAATGGAGCTAGGACCCATTACTAAGCTACTTGATCTCAATGGAGAGGTGTGGAAGGATTTTTTTTTTTTTTTTTTATCCTGCTCATAAATGGATTGGTGTTAGGCTTAGAGCTTTTGTGCTTGAATTTAAAGCACATCAGCTGTGCTTGTTTACAGCAGGAAAGGTCTCATTTGGAATTATTATTGTTCTTAAGATTTGATTTTGGTGAGAGTGGTTTATTTTGAGAATGGACCAGCTTGTTTAGCTATATTCTCGAAAATTCTCCACCAATCAATGTTAACGTAAATAAATAAGCAGATTTCAGCCCCCAATTCCAATAATTAATGGAAACACTTGGTTAATATCTTGTTTGTAAAGTTGGAATTATTAGATTAGAGGTTCGATTGAAGATGTTTGGATCCATAGAATCTGGAAGTGTTGGGTATGATCAGTCGAGCTATAAAAGAAATGGTCGTTTAATGTAAGTGTGGCAATTAGCATATTTGTAAGAAAATATTAATTAACTAAGGTTCCCTTGAAAGCCAAAAGAATTGATATGTATCAAGATTCTAGATGGATTGAATCGACATGTGTTTTTTTTTTTTTTCTCTCTTTTTCCTTTTAAAATTTGGTTCCTCAAAAGAACTAGTTGGTGTGGCCACCACCCCACAAGCACATATTCTCCTAACCCCCACAAGAGCATGGATTTTTTTTCCTCTTTTTGTCCAATGATGTTTTCTATCCAACCATGTCTTATCTATTCATGCCAAAGTCCAAACAAACAAATTATATATATTAAAGTAAAGGGGGAGGCGGGGTGTCACCTCAGCAACCCAATCTTTCTCCTTTCAAATAAATACATAGAGTACTTTAAGGTGCCATGTTATCACATGCCACAATTTTTTTTCTCCAAAAAAATCTCTTTATCCATATCCTCTATCTCATAAAGTCTCTCAATCAATATGCCCTAAACTCTTTCTATTTTGCTACAGTTATTTTCTCTCTCAAAACCATCTATCTTCCATCCTCTTAATATTCTCATCTTTTTATTTTAATATTTGGGGCCCACCTTTCTACAATTCATACTGATAAATTTTTCATTAAAAATATCATTTTCTTTTAGTTTCCAAATAGAGCTCTACTCTATTCAAAGATTGTCACATGTGAATGAAAGTCAGACCCAACATTTTGGTAGACCATCTCATGGATGTGCTTGTGATAAAAATGTTTTGAGGTTGTAATTTTTTTGGTTGAATCTTATAGGCGTTCTTTTGCTGATCGATCCGATTATGTAGACATATGACCCTAGGTTTGGCCCACCATAAATTACACTTCCGTGGGCCCACATGGACTCATAATTAAGAGATATATACATTGATCCATGTTTGGCCAATTATTATTGGGATCAAATGACACTAGCCTGTAGTTTTAAAGTCTCATAATTTATGGATTTTAAAGTTAAGATGTTTATACATTTTTTTTTTAAATCTAGAGCCAAAAAGCGGTTTGATCGATTCTAAAATGGTATTGGTGCTACTTCAAAGGGGTAGAGAAGAAATTTGTGCGGAGGGATTGAAATGACCATTGGCTTATGTAAAGATAAAAAAATTGGTGCATTTGTGCAACGAGAGGATTGCACATTTTTATGATTTTCTTTGTTAACAATATTATGTTGCTTGGTGTGATGTATTTTACTTGCATAGAAGAAAAAAATGAATCATTTTTTCTTAATAGAAAGGACTTTGATTTTCTACGAAAATAGAAAATTCAATTCTCATGGGGAAATAAAAACTGCATACACTTGTTGCACAAGCAAGTCCAAATGGGGTGACTTTGTTTTATTGGGCTTTGAAATGATCAACGGGCAACAAAAAATTGAATGCATTTCTTATTACTAATATTATATATATTAACAAAATTCGATTATCAATATCTTCTTTAGTAATTATTGCTATTATTATTATTATTATTTTTATGTTGTTGTTGATTGGGCTTTTTAGCTTTGTCTTTGTAATTGTTTATTGTTGATGTTGACCACTTGTATTTATGATTGAAGATGTGTTGATTGTTTTTATATAAATATGTATGAATATATTCTTATATGTTTATAATTAATTTTGATATCTCATAAATTCAAAATGTAATATCTTACCTTTTGCCCCAGGTTAAGCACGAGGCGTTGTTGCTAGTTATATATATTAAAATAATAAGGGAGGTGGGCTGTGAGGGATGCCACGTCAGCAACAATGAGTTCTCGTTTTAAAGAAATATGCAAAAAAAACCCATATTGTTTTAAGGTGCCACCTCACTTTGAGCTAATCTTTCTCTCCTAAAACCTCTCTCATAAGATCAGATTTTTACAAACGTTTAAATTTGAGTCATATTTCTTGCAATTATCCAAATTATAAGAAAATCTTTACAGTCGGTTTGTTTTCTTTTATTTAGATTTTCAATCATCATTGGGTCCCATGTTAAATATGTTTTGTTGGCCCTACTGATGAATGAAATCCAAACTGTTGCTCATTTACTCTCATTTCAGTTTTTTTTTTTCCTTAAATGCATAGATCCAGTAGTGGGTACTAGTTCGTATTAAATATACTTTAAGATTGGACTCCAGTATTGGATAATATTCCAATAGCCTTCTCTTAACCCCATTTTTTTAAGAGTGGCCCCTGCTAATTGAGGGAGGCAAGCCTGTTGGCCGTTGTCTGATTTCTTAATGGATGCAAATCAATTGGTGGGCCCCACACATTTAACTTATTTCTGCGGTGGGACCCACTCATGGATTATTTATATATATTAGTTTTCTAGGTCAATATGTATCCGTAGTGGGCACTCTGGGTTGGTATCGTACACAAGCTTAATTTCTTTGATAATTTTTAAGATGTGATTTGTGTGTGCATGATTTAGAACTATTAGAAACAAACTATGATGACTCATATCTATACCCATGTACACTCATCCCATGCAACGTACACCTTTTATGTTTTTTTCTCTCTTACACCTGTTTGCCCCCCTCTCTTTCAATTTCTTTCTTGTACTATATCTCAATCATCTGTGGGGGGCAACTGTTCCATCACCATAAATCCAGATGTCGTGTGTGGTCCATTGAGATGAAATCATTTGATTTTCATTTCCTTTATTCTTATCTTCAGATTTTTCTTCTTTGGATGCAGAGCCATTAGCGGGGTCACACACGTTAAAAACACTTCAAGTGTGGCCCCCACTGATGGATCAAAAATGTTAATTTTTTTATCCCTTTCTTTTGGTTCATTTTAGTATATGTAGATCCACCGGGTTTGTTTTATTTTCCTTATACTTTCAATCATCAATGGGTCCCATGTTAAATATATTATGTGGGCTCTACTGTTGCTATCCTGGACCCACTGCGAACTGGAGAGATCTTGATTGTACGTTCATTGTGGCCACATTTTTGAATTTATTTCAAATAGAGTTAGATGAAAATCACAATCTCATGTACAAATCCTTTCCTCGCTTTGAAATCTCAAGCAGTCTAATATGGAACGTGTATTTCAAATATAGTCATATCCAACCGTATTTCAAACGTATCTCATGGTATTGTATATCCAACCCTATCTCACGGTATTGCACATCGAGATGTAGCTCCCTACTTCCCTTATCTTCTTCCCCTTGCTTGATCCATCCTTTCTCTCCTCATCATAGGCAACGAAGGTCTCCATCTCTCCTTCTCATGCATCTTTTTATAGACTCATTAGTTTCTAAAGCTTGCATTTTTATTATAAAAAAAATACTTACATTTTTCTTTCTTGTTTCCCTGCAGTTAGATCACCATGGAGATATGCTATCCTTTCTTGCATGTTTTTTTCTTTTCTTGCAATATACACATTTGTTGTATTTTTTATAGTCATGCTAGGGAGGTGATTTGTCATCTTATTGATGAGTGCAACTTTCCAGCAGTTGACTTTCATTTGATTTGATCATAATGGTGGGGTTTTAGTTTTTATTCCTCAAGTGGGTTAATCTTTTAAAAAAATTATATTTGATTCTGTGTCTGATCTAGACCTTCCTACTGCTTTATGTATTTTAATTTTTAATCCAAAATTTTGTATTTAATGGATGCTTACCATAAGTTTAGATACTTTATAGTTGCAATGCTAGAGTATATTATTTATAATTGTTTATTATTTTGTTCTTCCCCTCACATGATCCTTAAATGGTGGGACATTTTATTTTATTTTAGTTGAAAATAGTAGGACTTATTTTATGGATAGATGATCTGGACGTGTTTATATATAATACATCCGTAAATGAGATGGTCGTAATGGTCAATGCCTTTAAATTCAAGGGGCGGTCGTGTTATGTGAATTTACTTCATTTCATATTTATTTTCATAGATAGAAATTTTTTTAATATTCAAAGATAATAAAAAAACTTATTTTATATTTATTTTTTCTTAACAATATTTCAAAGGAATTCTTAAATTTTAACATATTTTCATTTTTTGCCCGGACTTAACACGGGCATTTGTTGCTAGTAAGAAAGTACAATAATCACCTCTTCGTTGAAAACAAGTAGCTAGGTAAGGCCCCAGCCCCATTCGTTGGTGGGTGGGGGGGGTGGGGGGGGGACCTCCCAACAAATGCAATGGGTAAAATTAGCAATAAAAACAGAAGGGAAGAGTGAGAACCGTTCTTACTTTTAATTAAACTTGAGTGTCAGTTAAGGTATCTTTTAGTAAAATAGAAAGATTTCAAATAAGGCTTTAACTTTTGTCTTATTTTGAAAAAAAGACACATTTTCAAAGAATTTCAAATTAGGGCTTAAGTTTTTCGGTAAGTTTTCAATTAAGGAAACCAGCCAATTAAATTTAGTTTCTTGCTACTTCTCCCTTAAGTTTTTAAATACCCTAATTACTCTTCATTTAAAGCCATGGCATGCTTCTGGAAGCCACTACATGCCATTGATTGCCTTGAAGACGTTGCTTGACGCTGATTACTGTGAGAATATTAGTGAAGGAACATATCAAAAAATGGATGAAATAAGATATGTTTTTATTTCAATGAAGGTCAATTTGGGCTATTTAAAAAAAGTTGAGGGAAAAAAGTCACCGGAAAAAATGACCCTTTGTCCTTAATTGAAAACTTACAGAAAACTTAAGTCCTAATTTGAGAAGTTTTAAAACTTGTGTCTTTTTTTGAAATAAGGTAAAAACTTAAGGCCTTATTTGAATTTTTTTCTAGTAAAAATAGAAGTTCCTTAATTGAAAACTTATAGGAAAACTTAAGTCCTAATTTGAGAAGTTTTAAAACTTGTGTCCTTTTTTGAAATAAGGTAAAAACTTAAGGCCTTATTTGAATTTTTTTTCTAGTAAAAAAAAATACAAGGGGTTTTTGAGGTTACCTGAAAGGTAGGCACCTTTTATAAAAAAACTCCATTTTTTATTTCCATTTCAAACCCAACTATTTTGTAAAATTGTCATAAAATACTATTTTACAATTCCCATTTCAAACCAACTATTTGTAACCGTGCCTAGCTATATAACTATGGATGTCATTGACCCTTGATTCCCCGATTACCACGAGGCCTGAGACAAAACTAGTTCGAATCAGCATTGAAAAGTCATTCCAATCAAATTGTAGCATACCGTTGGAGTATCATCACATGTGTGAAATTGAGATTTAGTTATTATATATTTATAATATTGTATTGCAAATGTGGTTAGTCCAACGATAGTGCTCATTTTAGGGGTTGTTTGTTTGCATTAGAGTATATAGAAATTGAATATATAGGAGTTTATGGTCAAGTGAGATCTATTGAATGGCTATTAAAGGGAATCAGCATTGAAAAGTCATTCCAATCAAATTGTAGCATACCGTTGGAGTATCATCACATGTGTGAAATTGATATTTAGTTATTAGATATTTATAATATTGTATTGCAAATGTGGTTAGTCCAACGATAGTGCTCATTTTAGGGGTTGTTTGTTTGCATTAGAGTATATAGAAATTGAATATATAGGAGTTTATGGTCAAGTGAGATCTATTGAATGGCTATTAAAGGGGTGAAGTATTGATAATATGAGGTGAGAGATGAAGAATATGAGGTAGCATTGTAGATTGGAGTTTGGATTTGACTTTCCTAGGTAATTAATTACTTGGGTGACGGCTAGGAATTTATTGTCTATCTTCCCTTGATTGAATTTACATTAAAATGGAGGTTATTTGATGGTCATTTTTGCATATTCACCTTGCCTTCATTTTAAACCACTTACGGTATAAATTATGGTATGAATTCCTAATTATTCTATGTAAAGAACCTGGTAGATTGAAGTGATTTTTTTTTTTTTTAGTAATGTCACTATGTTCATGAGTGCGTGAGATGAGCGCTTAGACTCATGCAGAACTAGCACCTAACCAATGTTGAGTATGGGCATTTTTATAAAGTGCAAATTAAATACTAGTACAATGGAAAATTAACAGTCATAAACTATAATTTAAGCATCCGTGTAATGTAGTAATAGACAAAAGGAAGAATGGGCTAAAATACAAGAGCAAGCTAAACTCTTTAGATGCTTGGGGGTTTTGTTTGCAAGAATTCCTGATAGTAAGTTCTTGGTATTGTGGATTTCTAATAACATGTTTGTGATCACACCCCCATTATTTTTTCCTTTTACTTAAAAGGTAAAACTCTTGTATTAAAGAGAGAAAAACAAGGGCTATGCGGCTATGCCCCCAAAAGCCAAAAGGCTATACAAGCTCCGAGATTTGCCAAAAACGTCTGCTACACATCTTGGAATAGGGGTTGGATAAAATTCTCGAAGACTCTAATTGGAAGGGAGCTGGAGAATTACAGTAACCGTTGCAAGACGAATATGAGTAGCTTTTGAGTATATACTATGGTTTAAAAATTTTGCCGAGTTTGAGTCGACTCAAACTCGGCACCTACAGAATCGGGTCGTAACGACTCGATATCAAAGAAGTGGGACTCGGGTGAGTCCCATGTGACTCAGCCGAGTCCACACAGACTCAGTTTGAAACATGAGAAAAAACAAACTGAAAAAAAATGAAGAGAGAGAAAGAGGGAGAGGGGGAAGAGAGAGGGCATCCTTGGAAAAAAGAAGCAGCATACATGTTGTAGCCGTAGCTGCCTGCCAAAAGTTGGATTGTTTTAGCCATATTGCAGCTATGTTATAGATGTGCTACACTACTGCTATAGGTCTGCCTGCTAAAAGTTGCTGCTTGCCAAATGTTACTGTTACTGCCTATTCCTATGTTGTAGTTGTAGGCATGCAGTTGTCAAAAGTTGTTGATTAAATTTGCCTGCCCACTTCTTGATGCAGTGCTGCCAACTTACTTTTTGCTTCTTTATCTCATGAGTCCTGTCACATTTTTTAAGACGAACAAGAAAAGGAGGAGACCTTGCTTAATGTTGTTATGTGTTGGTATAAAAAATATCGTTTTTCCTCTTCATGTATGTTCAATATCAAGAAGCTATATGAAGCCGGATCCTACCAGAAGCATGCAATGTTACTTTAAGTATTAAATCTTATCAGAATCAAACAAAAACTGCAAGATTATTCAAAACAGTCAAAAAATGAATACACTTGAAGTTTCGGGTCATTTCAACATTATTTGGCCTAACTTAACTCTTTTTTAGCGACTGAACAGGAGCTCTTGGCGGCGGTGAAGCTGGAGACCTCAGTTCACAAAACAGAGCACACAGTTGGCTTCAAAATGCCACTAGAAGGCTCTACATCAAATTCCATTCCATTCCGACATCGTTTGGCTCGAAAAAGGAAATAACCGTGGCAAAGTCGGCTCTCCCGGCGGCAACAGCATTGAAGACATCAGATCTTCAATCAGAGCTTATGGATAGTCTCAAAATATTTCCAAAAGACTATATGTCAAGTTTTAGGTCGAATCGACAACGTTTGACTCTACATCAACCTTCAAGCAGCAAAATCAAGCTTCTCGGCGACGGGAACCATCGAGGCCATCACTTAACAAATAGAGCACATGAGAGATTTCAAAGTACTTCCAAAGGGCTACATGTCAAGTCTCAGGTCATTTCAACAACATTTGATAAGATTTTGGCTCCCGGAAGCTAAATGAGGCCTCCCGGCGGTGGAATTCCCTGGGACCATGATTTCCAAATTAGAGCTAATGGATCATCTTAAAATGACTCCAATAGACTCCCTGTCAAATCTCAAGTCAATCAGGCATCGGTTGACCGTACATCAAAGCGTGACATCTTCCTCGTGACAAAATCAAGTCTACTGGCGACAGGACCCCGTATGGCTTCAAAACTCAAACAAAAGCCTATGGTTGGTCTTATTTATTTCTTAAGAGGCTTGATCTCAAATTTCAGGTCATTCCGACATCGTTGGAACTAGTTTTGGCTTCTGACGACAAATCGGCAACTTTACGCAACAGAGTCTTCGGCTTTCCCGGAAAATCGGAAACTTTGCGCTTTGATATGTAAGGCTTCTTATCAAAATTTCTGCATGGAAATCAGGCCAAAACATGTGCGAAAATGTCAAGAAAAATACCATATGTGAGAACCCAACCCCTAATTTCCCGGTTTTGTGTTGTTTTATTCATGGATTAGTTTTCTAAGTGGGATTAGTGGTAGTTTGGTTGAGTTTCTGAGTTTGATTGTCTTTTCATTAGTTTTGGGGAGTTTTGAGAGCTAGTAAACGTAGACAGTGACCGTATGGTCTTATTTGTTTTGCGTGGTCAGCATGGGGAGGGTCTTTATGATTCCCAAAAATCCTCCTTTCGGCTTCGTTTGACTAATCTCGTCATTCCCTACAACTTTTGTATTCACTCTGTACCCATTCGAAGCTCCGAAAATTAGTTTTTCCAGCCCTGTGGCAAAATTAGTCTTTTTACACAAAATTTGGACACAAAATTCAATATCTCTAAAACCCTTTAAATATATAGTTTTTGCAAACTAGATTTTATGGAGAACAACTTTCTCTCCTTCGTCGAACTCATCCGAGGCCCGAAAAACCATGTTTTTAGCCCGACAAGTTTGTTAAGTTGTGGGACACACCTTCATTCTCTATATAAAGAGAACCCACCTTCAGTTTCCCTTTCTTCTTGCTCAAAAACATTGTGAAGAGGTTGCAATAACCATTCTAGGGTTTTCTTCCCTTCTTCTTCTTGCTTCTTCCTCTTTAATCCATCTCAAACTCTTGCCAAATGGAGGAATGGACTCCATCATCTTCTTCCTCATTTCGAAGGCTTTCCATTGATGCCATTTGTAGAGAAGTCCAGCCACATTAGAGCTTTCTTTGAGCAAGCTCTTGTTATTTGAAGAACCTCCATGTAAGCAATCACTCTCATCTTCTAGATTTATGTTATCCTCGCCCTAGAGAGTCTTCATTTTTATTATTGGAAGCTCTCTCCTTCTTGTTCCTTGTATATGGGTTGTATTTTGGGGGTTTTTGTATAGCTTGGACATCTTTGGCTTGGGAGTGTGCTTAGGAGCTTGTTTAGTCATCTTGGAGGCCAAGTTAGGTGGATGAATGGATATTTTTATAAGTGCTATCATTATTATGAGAAAAATATGGATTTTCATTACTTGTGCTGAGTGATTTAATACTTGCTTCTAATCATGCTTTCACTATGATTTTCTATTGCTTTTGAAAAGGCATATTGATGAGTCTTTCTCTCTATTTAGTTTATTGAAAGTATCCATTCTACTTTGAGAAAGTTTGCTTCATGTTTATATATATATATATATATTTATGAACTCCATGGATGATGGGTTTCTTTTGTGATGAATGTGGATGAAATGGAGATGATTTGATGTATTTTATGGGATGTTTGAATGGGGATGAAGTGTGGTTCTGAGGAGGTTGTAAGCTCCTCATTTGTGTGGAAGAGTTGTGGCTCAAAGGAGATTTGAAAGGAAAGAAAGGAAGGAGCCTGGAATGCACTTCGTTGTAGCTCTGTGACAATTCACTCGAGCGAACCCCAGACAAAGGCTAGTTGGCTCGAGCTAACCTGCTTGTCGCTCGAGCCAACTAGTCTAGAGCCCAGTTCGCTCGAGCGAACCCATTCTAGAGAGCCCATGGCTCGAGCAAGCTTCGGGTTTGCTTGAGCCATGTGTACTATGGACCTGGGGCTGTTTTAAAAGCATGGGACCGATGTGCAAATGCTTAGGAGAGGTCTGTTTGGGGCCCAAATGCGATGGTGAGACTTAGGAGGTGATGTTTGGAGACCGGTTGAAAAAGAAACCCCATCATGGAGATTCATTGAGGGTTTCTGACTTGTCAATGTGTATAGAAAGCTCAGAATGTCCTTAATCTTCAAGAGTACGAAGCCAAAAACAAAAATCGATGTATGAGTGCCTTATTCACATTGATTCAAATCTTGAACGCTCAGTGCATAGTTCGGAATTATATGAAAATCTATTCATATCTTATTTTACTCGTTTTGGCTAAAACATCCAGATTTAGTTGCTTTTGGCTCGTTTTGGACTAAAATGACCTGCTTTGGACTATTTAGCTCATTTTGACTTAAAAATAAATAATTTCGGTATTTCGTTCGCTTATCCAAAAACAATTCGTTTTGCCAGCTCAGGTAACTCTATGAGTTTTTATATGCATATTGGGAGGACTACTCTTTACATGAGTGTGTGTGCTATGACTTGGCCTGTTGAGTAGTTCCTCACTGTATTTTGAGTGTTTGCTCATTTTGATTTATGTGTTGGCACCACTAAGCTTGGACAACCTTGTCGGTTTGATCCACCGACTTGGGGTCCCCATTTCTGCTCTGCCAGCTGCAGTCTGGATTCTGTTATGTTCTATTACCCAATTTTGCGACCGTGGTTTTGTCTAGCTATATGAATATATATGTATATATATATATACATATTTAGTTGGCTCTCATCACTTCGCATGTCTGAGACCAACACCTCTGCTTTGCTCTGTCACTTCAGTGATGGACAACCTAAGTTTGACGGTTCTTGCGTCTAAGCAACTGGTTGAGTCTGATTAGTGTTGGTTTGATTTGTTTTGAGTTGTGGTTTTGATTAGCAATGATTTAGGGATGTTTTAAGGTTCTGATTAATGTGTTTAAGGTTTTGGAGTTTCGGGTTTTACTTCAAATGTTGAAATGACGTCGAAATCAGTGAAGCAGGACTGGCAGGGGAGTTGGGCGCACATATAGTGGTGTTAGGGATTTTGTGAATTGCAATTTGATGGATGCATTATCATTTTAATCATCATTTGAATTTTCACACATGCATTGATTTAGAAAATGTTGAAATCTTGATTTACACGTGCATTGTTTTTTAGACTTGTAAATCTATTGATTTATGCATGTTTTGTTTTTAAACTTGGATGCATTTTAATTTGAAAAAGAAGTTTTATGAATCAAGCTAGCCTATGTTTTAAATCTTTCAAATCATTTTAAGCTTTTATGTTTCATAATTTTAAAAGCACTTAGACTGAATTAAAATCATGTTTCCTAACTTGATTCAAAGGCCCAAAGCTTCCCACAAGAAATCTTTTTGAAATATGCATTTTGTGGGAAAAAGGTCCCAGGCCCGGTCAACCCGTAGTGTGCGGTCGACCGGGAAAGAGCCGTTGGGCTCTCTTTCAAACGGTCAGATTTTTGACCGTTGAAGGCCAGGTCGACCCGGGAAGGGGCAGGTCGACCGGGGACACGTCAAAAGTCACTTTTTGACTATAAATTGAGGTTCATTCCCATGAGAAAAGTGTTGAACATTTTAGTCTTCTTTGAGGTGTTTGGAGACAAAAGAAAGGGGATGAACTAAGAGAGATCAAGGGGTCTAATGGAAAGCTAAAGCTTGGATTAATGAAGTTAATGTTAGGAATTTTGTGTATTGCAATTTGATGGATGCATTATCATCTCAGCATCATTTGAATTTACACATTTGCATTGTTTTAGAAAACTTGAAATCTTGATTTACTCATGCATTGTTTTAAATCTTGTAAATTATATGTTTTATGCATGATGTGTTTTTAATCTTGGATGCATTTATTTTGGAAAAGAAGTTTTATAAATCAAGCTAGCCAATGGTTTTAAGAAGTTTCAAATCTTTTTGGCTTTGTATGTTTCATGATTTTAAAAGAACTTAGATTGAATTAAAATCATGATTCCAAGCTTGGTTTAATGGCCCAAAACTTCCCACAAGAAAATACTTTAAAATATGCAAGATATATGCATTTTGTGGGGAAGTTGGTCCCAGGCCCGGGTCGACCGCGCAGTGTGGCCGGTCGACCGGCCCAAGGGACCCGGTCGACCGGCCACACTGTGCGGTCGACCGGGCAAAGAGCCGTTGGGCTTCTTTTCAAACGGTCAGATTTATGACCGTTGAGCCCTGGTCGACCGCCCAGTGTACCAGGTCGACCGGGGACACGCCAGAAGTGACTTTTTGGCTATAAAATGAGTTTCATTCCTTTGTAAAAGTTGTTGATCAAATAAGAGAAAAGAGCCTTCCTTGAGGTGTTTGGAGGCAAGAAAAAGGGGGATGAACAAAGAGAGATCAAGGGGTCATTAGTAAAGCTAAAGCTTGGATTAATGAAGTTAAATCTCTAAGTAAGCTTTACTTTTATTTATCATATGTTTCATGCTTTGTTTAAATTATTGGTAAATTAATTTTAGCATGTTAACTATGATGTGTTGAATCCATCACTTCTCTTAATCTTTGATTTAAGTTGGATTGGATTCTTCACCCTTGATTTCAAACCAAGTTTGTTTTAAAACTTTATAAAACATGTTTTGTCAAATCTTTTGATTTCTTTTATGACATGTTTCATATACTTGGTTGAATCACATTGTTGTTTTTCATTCATTTGAACTTTAGTTAAATTCTTGTTTTGAAAACAACGTAGCACATGCATCACATGTTTTAGTGTTAATTAGTTTCATACAACTTGTGAGCTTTTGATTTTCATATCATCAACAAGTTTGTATTTATACATGTGATTTGCATTTCACTTCAATCAAATCTTTGTGTGCTTTAAACTTTAAAATGCATTAAGCATACATCAATTGAGCTTTCATTTTAAACTTGATTGAAGTTTTCACACACACACTTCATGAGCATTCATCTTAGCATTTCATAGAGTGTTGTGTGAGTTGAATTAAACTTTCATATCCGCCTAATTAAGAGGCATTGTAATTGAGCTTAATTGTATTCTCTTAGAGTGTTTTGTAAAACACTACCTTAAGAGAAAATCTCTTTATTGTAAAGATTATTGCTTAGCCTAAGAAAAGCATTGTGTAAAGGTTATTGCTTAGCCTAGAAAAGCATCTTGTATAGGTTGTTGTTAAGCCTAGAAAAACAACATTGTTAGGTTATTGCTTATCCTTGGAAAGCATATTGTTAAGGTTATTGCTTAGCCTTTTTCAAAAGCATAAATAGTGGAAATCCGGTGGGGTGTTGGATCACAAACCGGTAGTGGATGTAGGCATTGAGGCCGAACCACTATAAATCCTTGTGTAGTGGTGTTTGCTTTGTGGTGATTGTTTTGTTTAAGCTTCCGCATATTATTTGTTAATCATCACATGTGACTAGTTAATTGTTAAGAAATTAAAATTGGTCATAATTAGTCATAAAGTGTAGATCACCCTATTCACCCCCCCCCCCCCCCCCTCTAGGGTTAGGATCCCGGACTGTCAATTGGTATCAGAGCCTCGTGCTCTATTTTAGGATCAAGTGTTTTTAGAACTCTTGATTAGGTGTAAAAGCCTAGAGTCAAAACCCTAGTGTTGTGTTTTCATGAAAATTATTAGAATGGATTCCACTATGTTAGATTGTTTAGATTCATGTGTAGATTCTTCTAGACCCCTCCTTCCCACATATGGAGATTCAAACCTTGAAATTAATGAATCTCAATTTGAATTAAAAGAGGAAGAAAATGTTGAAAATGAAGATGATCTTCAACATGCCTATGAGGAATTATATACTTTTTCCATAGAGCTTGATAAGAAAAATAAAATATTAAGAGAAGAATCTAAAAGACTAAACAAAGAATTAGTTTCTTCAAAAGATGAACTTAGAGAGAAAGAAGAATTAATAAATTGTGTAGAATCTAAGTTCATGATCTCTTTGCATAATCTATCTAATATTAAAGATGATCTAAGTGAATTAAAGATAGAGTGTGATGATCTTAATAAGGAAAATTCTAAACTAAGAGATCAACTACAAAGGCAAGACAAAAACATTAACAATTTAGAATCCAAGTTGAGTATCTCTAAGAAAGATTTATCTAATGCTCAAGATGAACTAAATAAAATAAAGTTAAATTGTGATGAGCATAATAAAGATAACTTAAATCTAAGAGATACTTTAAAAAGGCAAGATGAAAACATTATCTATTTAAAATCCAAATTAAACTTGTCTAATGATCAAAGTAATTTGCAAACCTTAGAACTTGGATCTAATGTTAATAAACTTAAACTTGAGTTAAAACTTGCCCATGAAGAACTAAACAAATTTAAGGGAATTGAAAATGAACTAACAAAAGTTAAAAATGAAAATTCAACCCTTAAAAACCAAGTCACTCAACTTGAATGCTACAAACAAAAGTATGAGTGCAAATTTACCCAAAGTGAAGAAAAATTTGAAAAGTTATTTAAATTGGGTAAATCTCAAGGAGATAGGACGGGTCTTGGTTACAATAGGAATATTTCATATGACCCTAAATTCACCAACACTTTTGTGAAAGGTGAGTCCTCATTCTCTAGCACTCACACTTCTTTGCCCATGTCTAAATGTAATTATTGTGGCATTGAAGGACATTTTAGGTTTGAGTGCAAACTAAGAAGAAGCCATGTGTCTAAACCCATCTTTGAAGTCAAGAAAGTAAAATCAAACTCTATGAGGGGTAAGACACTAAAAATCAAAGAAGACTCCAAGAAGATTAAACAAGTTAAATCAATTAAAAAGGAGTCTCCTAAGATAGATTCTAAAAAGGTTAAACAAGCTAAACCAAGTATAAAAGAATCTATCAACAAAAAGCTTCTCAATCTATCTCCCTTAAATCAACCCATGAAAGAACTTTTGAAGAAAATAGCTAAGTTAAATTTAAAATTCAAAAGTCAAATAAAGGGAGAAAATAAGAAGAAAAGAAATCAACCCCCTAAGAAGAAGAATCACCAACCTCAAAAGACTATTCACCAACCCAAGCTAAATTTAGTTAAAACTAAACATAATGGTGATAAGTCTAAATTGAAAATTTATCAAGTCAAATCTCCTATAGTTGGTGGGACTTCTAACCTAGACCTCAAAGATCAACCCTCTCAAGACCTTAGGTGGATTTCTAAAGTTATATACTTAGTCAAACCTTAAGGCCTTGAACCTCATTGACCAACCTATCCATTATAGTTAAATCTTTTGTTGGTCATGATCATTTGCATTTTTGTTCTTTCTTAGTTACTTTTCTTTAAATGCAATGTTTATTTGTAATCAATTGTTTTTGTTTTCATGTACTTCTCTAGTTACATATCATGGTTTTCAAAATCATTTGATTATAATTTCATCATGATAGATTTGCTTTTTGCTCTCATTTAGTTATATCTCTTGCATTGCATTTCTATTAATGATCAATTGATTGTGATTACAAAAGCTTTCATAGTTAGATGTTTCATGATCAATTGATGTTGAAAAATCATTTGATGAATGTCATAGTTAGATCCTTTTTGTAAATCAAATGATTTGAAGCAATTTAAGTTTTCCATTGATTTTCAAGTTATATCTCATGGTATGGAAAATTTGTGAGTGTCTATTGTTTTACAAATTGAAAATTTACAATAGTACACTTCTTGTTTTTCAAAATCACTTGCTCATAATTCTATAAATGATTCTTTGTTGGAATTTCATATATTAAAGTGATTTGAAAAACTTTGGAAAGTGTTCTAAGCTTTATTGGTTGTATTTATAGAAACATTTTCCTTGAATTTATTTCCTTGTGCTTAATTATGATTTTATCATTTGAAAGGAAATAATTTTTACAAACAATTTGCATCTTTGCTCATTTAGTTACATTCTTTTTATGCAAATTGATTTTGATGTCTTACATTGCATGATTGGATATGGTTTCATTGATTTGCATGTTTGTGCCTAACTTGGTATATATTTTCATTAATGCAAATTGATGATTGTTTATGTGCTTTATAATAAAATCTTTTGTTTTATTATCATTTGAGCCTAATAAGTACATATGTGATTTAATGTGCTAAGTTCATTTGGTATAGACCTCATATCCTTTTCCATTGCATTGTAAGCTTAGTACATTTGCTAAGAGTGGAGATGTTGCATGATAGATTGATTCCCTTAACTTCATGCCTTCTTGTGCTTAAATAGTTATATTCTTTATTGATGATATGGTATGAGTTAGATCTTGAGTGTTGATTGATCCTCTCTATGCAAATGTCAATTCGTTCTATGTATGGTTGTGTTATTTATTATATTTTGTAGAAAACCATACTAGAACTAAAATCCATCCTTTGTGCTTTCTAGTCATTTCTTTTGGATGGTTATGTTGTTGATTCATGTGTATTTTTCTTATTGGTATCATTCTTTATACATGTTTCAACTTCATAGTAGTGATCTTAATCATATGAACCTCTTTGAAATCCATTACTTGTATTTTATAGTTATATCTATTGTTTGATGGATATCTTAGATGTTGAATTCATATGATTTTGACACTTTGTAAATTGCATGTTCTTCTAAGTTATATCTTTTTATGCAATTTAACTTGTTCATCACTATTCTCTTTAGTTATATCTTTAAAAGTGATGAATATCCATTTATGTTGCTTGATGGAATTTTGTGTTTACCACATTCTTGCTCCTTATCATGTTATCAAATTCAATTGGTTTCCATTGGTATAATTTTCGATTGATTTGATTTCTTATGAATGTGATAGACATTGTGTACATCGGATTGAACTTGATAAGTAATATGTTTACAATTCCATGTCACATTCCATTAGCATCATAATTTTCATGTTGCCACATCTCTTGTTCATATAGGTATATCTCATGACCACCATGCTTATGTGTTCATAATATTGGTTGGTTAGTAGTTAAGGTTGGCTTCATGATTGAATTTCATTTCATTCATCTTGCACTTGATAGTCATATTTAATGATTGGATGAAATGAATTCAAAATTTTCATAGCATATGATTTTCATAAGTTATATTGATTGATGCTATGATTAATAAACCCCATAACATCATGGATAGCTCTACTTTGGATTTATTTTTCCCTAATAGTTATATTCTTTTTAATTCTATGTTAGAGTGATTGTTTTAATAGTCATATCCTTCAATCTCAATTGGTATATTTGTTTCTTATATATATATTCCAATTGGTATCCATGATCGTCTTTTCTCCATGGCCTTGCTCTTTATATTGGCAATTTGATCATATTGAGCTCTATAGTTACATGTGTCTAATTCTTTCCTTGAAGTTTTTCCTCAATTGGTAAAACCATCTTCTTCTTGGCCCAAATAGTTAAATATTTGTCAAAAGTTTGACAAAAGAAGAGAATGGATTGAGGGGGAGTGTAAACCTTCATAGGAAGTATTAGTTTTTGATCAAATTGACCTTTGTATTGGCTTTGAAACCTTAGAGACTTCTTCTTCCATACATGATGGCCTGTTATGTATTTCATTTTCGTTTTCATTTGTTAACAGGTGCTACTAAAAGGTATTTTCCTTATTTCATGTGTGTAGGTACCTTTGCAATTTAATGTCAAAGGGGGAGAGAGCAATCAAGTTGTCTCAAAAGGGAGAGTATGTCCATACATCCTAAGGGGAGATATTGTATGATCTTCTACAAGGGGAGAGAATGCATATCTTGCCAAAAGGAGAGAGTGCATGGTCAAAGGGGGAGAGTTGGTTGAAGAAAAAGAACTAGAGCCCAAGCTAAGAGAAGGAGCATCCAAGAGATTTCAAGACTTGTCCAGCTTAGGGGGAGCTAAAGACTCAGTGTGTAAATTCGGTGTTGAGTAAGGTTTGCCATCAAATTGCAAAGGGGGAGATTGTTAGGAATTTTGTGTATTGCAATTTGATGGATGCATTATCATCTCAGCATCATTTGAATTTACACATTTGCATTGTTTTAGAAAACTTGAAATCTTGATTTACTCATGCATTGTTTTAAATCTTGTAAATTATATGTTTTATGCATGATGTGTTTTTAATCTTGGATGCATTTATTTTGGAAAAGAAGTTTTATAAATCAAGCTAGCCAATGGTTTTAAGAAGTTTCAAATCTTTTTGGCTTTGTATGTTTCATGATTTTAAAAGAACTTAGATTGAATTAAAATCATGATTCCAAGCTTGGTTTAATGGCCCAAAACTTCCCACAAGAAAATACTTTAAAATATGCAAGATATATGCATTTTGTGGGGAAGTTGGTCCCAGGCCCGGGTCGACCGCGCAGTGTGGCCGGTCGACCGGCCCAAGGGACCCGGTCGACCGGCCACACTGTGCGGTCGACCGGGCAAAGAGCCGTTGGGCTTCTTTTCAAACGGTCAGATTTATGACCGTTGAGCCCGGGTCGACCGCCCAGTGTACCAGGTCGACCGGGGACACGCCAGAAGTGACTTTTTGGCTATAAAATGAGTTTCATTCCTTTGTAAAAGTTGTTGATCAAATAAGAGAAAAGAGCCTTCCTTGAGGTGTTTGGAGGCAAGAAAAAGGGGGATGAACAAAGAGAGATCAAGGGGTCATTAGTAAAGCTAAAGCTTGGATTAATGAAGTTAAATCTCTAAGTAAGCTTTACTTTTATTTATCATATGTTTCATGCTTTGTTTAAATTATTGGTAAATTAATTTTAGCATGTTAACTATGATGTGTTGAATCCATCACTTCTCTTAATCTTTGATTTAAGTTGGATTGGATTCTTCACCCTTGATTTCAAACCAAGTTTGTTTTAAAACTTTATAAAACATGTTTTGTCAAATCTTTTGATTTCTTTTATGACATGTTTCATATACTTGGTTGAATCACATTGTTGTTTTTCATTCATTTGAACTTTAGTTAAATTCTTGTTTTGAAAACAACGTAGGACATGCATCACATGTTTTAGTGTTAATTAGTTTCATATAACTTGTGAGCTTTTGATTTGTCGCGACCCCAAACCGGGGGTCGTGAGGGAGGGGTGATTAAATTTATTTTTTATTTCTCCCAAGATCCGCGTGTGTGAGGATCCACAATCACATCACTCTCTGAACATTTCTGCGGAAGCTTTCGTGGCAATGCGACCCGGAGTCCGTGGACATCATCGGATTCCGCGTCGCATAGGGCCCTTTAGCATAAAGCTATCATTTTATAAATCATATCAGACTGGAATACACCCACATATAAATTACAGAGCTGACGGTAACAGGATATTACATTTCCATACATATTCAAGTTACAATTATCAATGTGTATTAATTACAATCCCAAGAAGGGCTAATAAAAGCCGGACAATACAACTAATATCCACTACCCATTTGTGACGTAACTCCGATGTCAAGCACAATGTCTACAGGACATAGCCGACAAGACAACCTGCAACTCGTGGCTCCACAGCCAACCAAACTCTCAGCTCGGGGCGGGAATCTGAACCTGAGTACCAACATAGTGGGTCAAACACGACGGTTTGGCAAGAGAATGAAAAGATACAACAATATACAATAGATGAAATACCTTGAAAAGCATAGAAATCTGTTTAAACAAGAACTCTAATAAAACAGATAAATCATTTGCTGTAAAACAAGTAAACAAGATAAGACATATGAGGTAACCAAGGAATCGGGAATAACAAGGTGGCAACCACAAGAAGCTAAGTCCTCTATCACTAAAGCGATAGAGCAATAACTAGGCCCTGATCTCAGTCACTCGAGGTGAGGAGAAACAGGGGATCTCATATAGATACATATACATATACAATACTATACATGACCACGGTAGCGAGCCGGGCATCGGGGACCACAGTAGCAATCTGCGGCATCGGGACAAGACCACGGTAATGACCGGGTAGCGGGATCCAAACTGCAGCTGGCGGGACAAGAGGGGGATCTCCAAGTCGGTTGATCAGACCAACAGGGTTATCCAAGCTTAGTGGTGCCGACTCATAGGTCAAATACAATCGAGACAATGCAAGCAATTCAAGTACGAGTACATAATCAAACGGGCAAGACGGGGGTGCTCAAGGGCACACTGACATATCATGTGGTGCAATGCACTTCAGGTCATGTAACTGTTTCAAGTGTACAATAATACTTTCGGGAAAACCATTCATGTAATGCAAGGCTTGGAAATAGAGAAATATTGTGAACTATGCTAAATCAGGAAAGACAATGATTTTTAAGATCTATTTGAGTGAATAGGGGTCCCGTATGTCGATCATAGATATGAATTGGTACTCCTTGAGTTTGAAGACATTCCGGGCTCCTTATGCACTTTTACGCTTTTCAAAACTTGACATGAGCTTATGGTTGTAACTAGATGTTATGGTAAGGAAATCAAGACTATAAATGGTCCATCCTAAGTATGATGTTAATTCGGAGACATCGAGCAACCTACTCAGTCATCGAAAGGAATAGAATTCGCGATAACCAAGGAAAAAGTCTTGTATTTAGATATAAAGGAGATATCGCGTCATTCCGTCCCGTTCAAGATTGAAATGAAGTGAACATCGATGTCACCCAACCAACCGTGAGGAGCATCGGCTCAAGACGTCCTCACGCGTGGTCAAATGAGTCCAAAGAGGGTAGCCAAGGTCCCACCTAAAACCAAGAAAAGAAAGAAAAATATAAAAAAAATCTCAAAACCCACTGGGTCCGATCGATCGGCAAAAATTTCTACACAGGGCCCGATCGATCGGCCCAAAAACCCTTACAGTTAAAGACAGTCCGATCGATCGGTCTGCACGTCCGATCGATCGGACCTGGGCGTACAGCAGTTCCGGGAACTTGGTTTCTTTTTCTCCCTTTTTCCTTTCCTTCCAACACATGATTAACCAAGGAAAACTATGAACAAGATGACTTAATTACATGCTTCCAAGACATTAAATGAGGCTATCAAGAGGTATAAAGATCATTTATTACAACCATGGAAAATCAATAAAGGAAATCAATGAAAGCATAAAAATCCATAAATGCTACCAAACCATTTGAAACTTAAAAACATCCAACATTCACTTGCCTCAAGCCTTCAATTAGTGATAAAACCAGCTCTAATCACACTTGCAAGCCAAGAACAAGATCTCTACAAAAACCCCCCAAAACAAACCCTAAAATGGGTCAAAACAAGAAATAAGAAGAGAGAGCTTTCAAGAATGAAAATGGGGCTTCTCAAGGATCATAAGAACATGAATCTAGAAGATTAGGGAGAGATCTTACCAATAGGTTCTCCAAATGGACAAAGCAAGCTAAATGAAGACCTTGGAGAGAAGAGATTCCTCCACAAATGGTACCAATAGGAAGCTCTTGAGGTGGGGAAGAAGATGATGTAACCTTTTGAGATGATGGTGCAAGATTTGGTTGTGTTTGATGATGGCAAAGCAAGAAGAAGAAGAAAGGGTGCAAGGAAGAACCCTAGGTTCAGTTGTTGCTGGAAAAATGAAGAAGGGAATGAGAAATGGGTTCTCTTATAACATGTGAAATGGGCCCCACCACTTAAGAACCATGAAAGGCCAAAATAGTGGTTTTCGGGACTTCGGATGAAATCGACGAAGAAGGAAGAAATGATCGTCGAAATATCTAGTTTCTAAAAAGTCTATGTTTCGCGGGTTTCGGGAATATCAAGTTTTGGGTACAGATTTGGTGTGAAAAGACTGTTTTGCCCTCAAAGCTAGAAAAGTCAAGTTTCGGGGTTCGGGACGGGAACGGGATCAACATGAAAGTTGAAGGCAATAATAAAACAAGTAAATCGGGATAAAATACAAGTCGAGAAAACCAAGATAAAACCTCAAGTACACGAAAAGCCATAAACAGGGTACCCCCAAAGGGCCCCACACTAAAACCAAGACACTCAAAATATCCCAAAGCTATAACAAAGCTATTTTAAATCCAAATTAAACCAAAAACCACGAGACACACTTAGAGCTAAACACAGCTCCAAAAACACTAATCTGGGCCTCTCGGGTCGGGGTCTCACATGATTTTCATATCATCAACAAGTTTGTATTTATACATGTGATTTGCATTTCACTTCAATCAAATCTTTGTGTGCTTTAAACTTTAAAATGCATTAAGCATACATCAATTGAGCTTTCATTTTAAACTTGATTGAAGTTTTCACACACACACTTCATGAGCATTCATCTTAGCATTTCATAGAGTGTTGTGTGAGTTGAATTAAACTTTCATATCCGCCTAATTAAGAGGCATTGTAATTGAGCTTAATTGTATTCTCTTAGAGTGTTTTGTAAAGACACTACCTTGAGAGAAAATCTCTTTATTGTAAAGGTTATTGCTTAGCCTAAGAAAAGCATTGTGTAAAGGTTATTGCTTAGCCTAGAAAAGCATCTTGTATAGGTTGTTGTTAAGCCTAGAAAAACAACATTGTTAGGTTATTGCTTATCTTTGGAAAGCATATTGTTAAGGTTATTGCTTAGCCTTTTTCAAAAGCATAAATAGTGGAAATCCGGTGGGGTGTTGGATCACAAACCGGTAGTGGATGTAGGCATTGAGGCCGAACCACTATAAATCCTTGTGTAGTGGTGTTTGCTTTGTGGTGATTGTTTTGTTTAAGCTTCCGCATATTATTTGTTAATCGTCACATGTGACTAGTTAATTGTTAAGAAATTAAAATTGGTCATAATTAGTCATAAAGTGTAGATCACCCTATTCACCCCCCCCTCTAGGGTTAGGATCCCGGACTGTCAGTTAAATCTCTAAGTAAGTTTTACTTTTCATTATCATATGTTTCATGCTTTGTTTAAATTATTGGTAAATTAATTTTAGCATGTTAACTATGATGTGTTGAATCCATCACTTCTCTTAATCTTTGATTTAAGTTGGATTGGATTCTTCACCCTTGATTTCAAACCAAGTTTGTTTTAAAACTTTATAAAACATGTTTTGTCAAATCCTTTGATTTCTTTTATGACATGTTTCATTTACTTGGTTGAATCATATTGTTGTTTTCATTCATTTCAACCTTTGTTAAACTTTTGTTTTTGAAAACAACATTGCACATGCATCACATGTTTAGACATAATAAAACTTCATACAACTTGTGAGCTTTTGATTTTCATATCATCAACAAGTTAGTATTTATACATGTGATTTGCATTTCACTTCAATCAAATCTTTGTGTGCTTTAAACTTTAAAATGCATTAAGCATACATTAATTGAGCCTTCATTTTAAACTTGATTGAAGTTTTCACACACACACTTCATGAGCATTCATCTTAGCATTTCATAGAGTGTTGTGTGAGTTGAATTAAACTTTCATATCCGCCTAATTAAGAGGCATTGTAATTGAGCTTAATTGTATTCTCTTAGAGTGTTTTGTGAAGACAATACGTTGAGAGAAAATATCTTTATTGTAAAGGTTATTGTTTAGCCTAGAAAAGCACATTGATAGGTTATTATTTAGCCTAGAAAAACATCGTTGTAGAGGTTATTGCTTAGCCTTTTTCAAAAGCATAAATAGTGGAAATCCGGTGGGGTGTTGAGACACAAGCCAGTAGTAGATGTAGGCATTGATGCCGAACCACTATAAATCATTGTGTAGTGGTGTTTGCTTTGTGGTGATTATTTTGTTTAAGCTTCCGCATATTGTATGTTAATCATCACATGTGACTAGTTGATTGTTAAGAAATTAAAATTGGCCATAATTAGTCATTAAGTGTAGATCACCCTATTCACCCCCCCTCTAGGGTTAGGATCCCGGACTTTCAAGTGGCGCATAGGTACCAGGTCCTGTGTGGTTCGACTAGTGGTGATGGTATCGATTTGATTTTGGGATTTCATGGGGTTTTGCTTAATGTAAGTCTCTATTCTAATTTTTTTTAGATCCTGGGTTGATTTTAATATAATGATTTGAGTCCGGAATTCGAAGCACAACCAGAATTCGCAACTCGGGCCGAACAGAGGACTTGGGCGCACCTGTGTGGGCGCCTAAGTGATAATTTGATGTTCGTTGGTTGTCTCACTTCGGTTCGAGGTTCCGGATGGGTTTAAGTTGATTAGATTTTTAATTTCAAGACTATTATTGGTTTTGTAAAGGTTCTGAGATGTTAATTGAGGTCGAGGCTTTAGCTGAATAGGGATTCGGTGGTCCCGGGGCTAGAATGGGACTTGGGCGCACACACTATGGCGCCTAAGTCTCTTTGGGTGACTTGGGTGCACCTGTTGTCACTACCCAGAACAGAGACCAGGGCCTGCAACAAGGTTTCTGCAGTGAGGATCCCGAGAAACGAGGACTAACTCACACGATCATGGTTTGCGGAAGCATGTAGCAAAATCGCGTCTAGACTAAACATGAATATTTCAATTGCAAGAGTAATCACATTAAGATCGAGATATAATATCAAAAAGGGGAAATATAACATGTCATTCCTGTCATAGTTAAAGTTTCAAAGTTAACCCAAAAGTAAGTTAAGTTTTGTTACATCCCAAATAAGAGGCCAACAAAGGTCAATACATCTAGAAGTTTAAACAAGACACCCATCAAAATGAAATGAATCTCATATTCCTGCCCGACGTCTAGACGACGTCGTCGTGCTGTCACTCTCGAGCTGAGGGTGGCTCAACAGCTTCCTCCTAACGCTCCTCCTCAAAGGCAACGTCGCCTGCACCTGGGCACTAAAACAACAAGTATCTAACACAACGGTTTGGCAGGAAGTCAATTTAGGCATGAGCATGAAACAATTGAAGTTTAAAGAAACTGATGTTGAAACCTCTTACTGAATTTAAAATAGTTCATGACTGAGATACATTTCTAATAAGTCAAACTAGCATGAATACTTATAATATCATGAATAGTTGGTCCGCATTGAGCCCATCATTTCTCCATCATATATGATGATAAGAGTAAGCACGCACGCAAGCAAGACACGCAAGAATACGATCCTATGCCAAACAAAGTAGACGGGGAGCCGGCCGCGGAACCGGAGCACAATACGATGTGCAATATAATACACGATCAATTTGCAGGTAGTCCACATGTTTAAGGACCCTCGGACAGTGGATCAAACTGAAGGGGCAGACCAAGCTTAGTGGTGTTCACTTAAATTCATGGATGCACAGAACACAGTGATACACATTCTAAACAGGTCGAAATTAAAGGGGAAAGTCACTTGTCAAAACGAGGCATGATATGGCTAGCAAAATAGCATAAGTTATATGCATATCGAACTTAGGAAGTGATCCTCTTTTTTATTCTTGAAACAGATCTTCAAACGAGCTTATACTTGAAATTCAAAACACGTACATGATAATATCCATTATATCAAAACTGAAGTTCGAACATGAATTCTAGTAAGCATTTGCTAAGACCTTTCATTTACCTTTGTGTAATTGAAACCCAAATGTTAGAAAATAAAAATGAATTGGTATCCTTGAAGTTGGAATACATTTTAGATTTTCAATTACACAATGTCAAGCTAAAACCCTTAACATAGTCTAGTTTTCACACCCTAAGAACCTTTGAAAGAAAACAAATTCAGCTGTGGAATCTGCCCAAGTCTGTTCGAGCAAACTGCTCTAGTGACCTGTCTGCTTGAGCAGGCCCAAGCTCGATTGAGTGGGTAGAGTCACTGCCTATAGTCTTACCAAACAGAGGCACATGCGCTCGAGCGGGCACGACTTCTGGCCTGCCCTGCGCCAGGCAGTGGCTGCCTGTGTTGGTTGAGTGCAGAAATGCGCTCCTTTTTTTGCACATTTTTCTGATCTCTTCTCCCCTTCTTCTCATTTCTGAACCACCTGCAATTCCCTGAGCCTCTATGCTCTCCAAGGGATCAATCCAACATTTCCAAACCATTCAATCCACAACTAAGCCATTCATTTCCGTTTAAAACATCAAAACCATTCCATATACCAAACAAAACATAGATTTGCAATCCAAAGCAGAATTTTGTAAAGCCATTGACATCAATACATGTAAGGAAATAGAAACTAATAGGAGAGAGTCTAAAATCACATAATTAGAAGACTTAGCAACACAATTTGATGCACTTTTAAAAGTAAAGATGCAACTTATACATGCTTGTAACTGTAATCCTATAAAGAATATTTGCCTTTGCCCAAAATGCCAAACTAAACTCTCTTCAAGAATCCTACTCAAGAGTTGAGACAAGGCCTACAAAAAGCCCCAAGAAAAACCATTCAAAATACCACAAATTTGAAAAACAAGAACCCATTTCAACAATGGGTTCGCATGTATGAAAAACAAGATCCTTATGAGTTCAAAAGACTCCATGGAAGAGAAGGGCTGGACATCTTGCCTAGACGGGTCCAAACAAGAAGAGATGAAGATTGTCGTGACCCCGGACCGGGTCACCGGGCCTGATCCGGGATCAGGACACTAATTTAAGAATGATTGTATGTAGTATATGGATTGATTTAATTTACATTCAAAACAAAACATATACGAGTCTACCAAAGAGTACCGCTCGTACACGCGATTTCCCACAGGTGTCCGCAGTGAGGATATCACATCAACCTGAATATTTCTTTTATGTGCGGAAGCGTGTAGCAAATCTGTTTCATGCATTCATGTCCAAGATACAAGATTTACGCATATTTCATACTAGTATCAAAATGAGCAATGATCATTAAAGCTATAACCCCAAAAGAAAGTTAAGGTTTATAACAATATATTTTAATTACATTGTCCCCAAAAATAGAGGCTAACAAAGGCCAATATAAATCAATTAACAAGTTCTCCAAAAGAATGGTTAGTTCCTATTCCCAAAATGTTACGTAGCTCAAGCACCCGAATGTCTAGACGACATCATTGGCGTGCCACTCAACTAGACGTTGCGGTTCTCCGACCGCCTCCTCAAGCTCCTCCTCGGGGAGACCAACAACGGGACCTGAGTACCAAAGCAAAGGGTCAAACACAACGGTTTGGCAAACGGGTGAAAAGACATAACAATAAAGAAATTACCTTGGAAAGCATTTAACCTGTCAAAGCAATAGTTTTATAAAACAAGAGAAACATTTATTCAAATACATATGCAATATAAAACATGTAAGGTATCCAAGGAAACGGGAAACAGACAAGATGGCAACCACACATAGCTAAGTGGTCTATCACCGAAGTGACATGAGCATATCGGGATGTTGTCTCAGTCACCGAAGTGAGGAGATGCAACATAAATAACATATACATATACATACTATAATACGGGACGGGTCCACGGTAGCGAACCGGGTATCGGGACAAGACCACGGTAATAACCAGGTAGCGGGATCCAAACTGCAGCTGGCGGGACGGAAAAGGGTCTCCAAGTCGGTGGATCAAACCGGCAAGGAAAGCCAAGCTTAGTTGTGCCGACTCATAGGTCAAATCATGTAAAACAAGACATGTACAAATCATATGTAATGCACCTAAATAAACGGGCGGGATGGGATGCTCAAAAGAACTAATTTCATTTTCAAACGGGAAGTGCATATCGGGGCTAGCAAAAGCTCTAGTTACAAATTCAATGTTTTCGGGAATGATAAATCACATTTCTTGAAATTCAGGACAAGTATCGGGATTCGATATAAAACAAGTGAATAAGGACCCCGTATGTTGATTGTGATGATCACTTGGTACTCCTTGAGTTTGAAGACATTCCGGGCTCTTTATGCACCTTAGGTATTCAAACTTTAATCGAATTTTAAATAAACAAAACGTAATAGGGATGGGATCCTAAGCACAATATTAATCTAGTAGTACCTTACAACCTTTTCAGTCATCGAAAGGAAAACGGATTCGCGATACCCAAACCAACCAATTTCGCGTTTAGATAAGAGAAAGGATATCCCGTCGCTCCGTATCATTCAAGATTGAATTAGGTTAAGTACCAATACAACCGGATTAACCATGAGGAAATGTCGGTTCAACCATCATCAAAAGAAGTCAAACGGGTCCACAAAAGGGTCACTAAGTTCCACTTAAAGTCCATCTAATAAAGGGCCAAAAATCCAAATTCCAGCAAGTCTTCCAGTTGGGCCGGTCGACCTAGCCCTTGGCCGGTCGACCTGGTACACAATGGGCTCGGTCAACCGGCCAAGGGCCAGGTCGACCGGGAGTTGTAAAATTAAATAGGTGAACAGTATTTTGGTCAGGCTCCAGAGAGCCTGACCTCTGTGTGGCCGGTCGACCGCGCCCCTTGGCCGGTCGACCGCGTGAACTGCGGAACAGTGATTCCCGCAGTGCAGCAGGTCGTCCCACAGGGGACCTGTTCCAGTGTACCCGGTTGACTGCGCCACTTGGCCGGTCGACCGCGTGAACTGCGTAACAGAACCCAGGTTCTGTTACAGCAGTTCAATGGGTCTTTCCATTTTTTTCCAATCATTTCTCTTCCTTTCTTAAACCTGATGAGCAATCTAAAACATGGATTTGACAAGCTAACAAGAGGCAATATAAGCATTTATTTCAAATCTAAACAAGTCATTAATATCCCAAAATATTAGGTGAAAACATAAATGCATTTCATCAAAACTCATTCAAAGATAAAGGTATCAAATCATCCACTTGCCTTGGGTCTTAAATCAAAGGAAATCAAGCTCCTAAGCACCCTTGCAAGTCAAGAACACAAGCTCTACAAAAACCCCCAAAACAAACCCTAAAATGGGTCAAAACAATGAAGGAGAAGAGAAAGCTTTCAATAATGGAAATGTAGCTTCTCTAAGGCTAGAAGAACACTAATCTAGAAAATTAGGGAGAGAGCTTACCAATAGGTGCTCCAAATGAGCAAAGCAAGCTAAAAGAGGATCTTGGAGAGATGGGATTTCTTCAAAAATGGTACCAATAGGAAGCTCTTGAAGTTGTGAAGAAGATGATGAAGTCCTATTAGATGTTGGTGCAAGCTTGGTTGTCTCTTGATGATGGCAAAGCAAGAAGAAGAAAGGGAAACCCTAGGCTCAAGGAAAGTTGCTGGAAAAAAGAAAAGGAGGGAGATGAGCTTTCTTTTATAAGCTACACAAGTGGGCTCCATCAACTAGAAACTTGTTGGGCTGAAATAGTGGTTTTCGGGACTTCGGATGAAATCGACGAAGAAGGAAGAAATGATCGTCGAAATATCTAGTTTCTGTGAGACCCCGACCTGAGAGGCCCAGATTAGTGTTTTTGAGCTGTGTTTTAGCTCTAAGTGTGTTTCGTGGGTTTTGGTTTAGTGGTTTAGAATAGCTTTGGAATAGCTTTGGGGATTTTGAGTACCTTTGGTATTAGTGGGGCCCTTTGGGGGTTCCCTTGTTTATGGCTTCTATGTGCTTGAGATTTTATATTGGTTTTCATGATTTGTATTTCATCCCGATTTACTTGTTTTATTATTGCCTTCAACTTTCATGTTGATCCCGTCCCCGTTCGAAACCCCGAAACATGACTTTTCCAGCTCCAAGGGCAAAACAGTACTTTTACTCTAAATCTGTACCAAATTAATGTTAATCCCGAAATCCGCGAAACATAAACTTTTTAGAAACTAGATATTTCGACGATCATTTCTTCCTTCTTCGTCGATTTCACCCGGAGCCCCGAAAACCACTATTTCAGCCTTTCTAAGTTCTTGATGGTGGAGCCCACTTGTATGGCTTATAAAAGAGAACCCTCCTCCTTCATTTCCTCTTTTTCCAGCAACTCTAACTGAACCTAGGGTTTATTTGCACCTTCTCTTCTTCTTCTTGCTTCTCCATCATCAAGCACCTCCCAAGCTTGCACCATCATCTCAAGAGATTCCATAATCTTCTTCTCCATTGCAAGGGCTCTCCATAGACACCATTTTGAAGGAAATCCCACCACTCCAAGACTCTCTTCTAGCTTGCATTGCTTCTTTGGAACACCATTTGGTAAGCTCTCTTCCTAATCTCCTAGATTAGCATTCTTCTAGCCTTAGAGAAGCTACATTTTCTATATTGGAAGCTCTCTCTTCTTCTTCATTGCTTTGACCCATTTTAGGGTTTGTTTTAGGGGTTTTTGGTAGAGCTTGTTTCCTTGACTTGCAAGAGTGCTAGGAGCTATTTTTCAGTGATTTGGGACTTGAGGCAAGTGAATGTTTTGACATTTTTACTTTTGAAAGAGTTTTGGTTGAAATGCACTTACGGTTTTACCTAAGGTTTTGATGCATTAATGACTTGTTTAGGTTGGAAATAAATGATCATATTCATGCTTGAAAGCTTGTTTTAATCACATATGATATTGCTAATCAGGTTTGGAAACAATGTAGAAAAGTTTGGAAAAAGGGAATGAACCCCTGCACTGCTGTAACAGAACCTGGGTTCTGTTACGCAGTGTACGCGGTCGACCGGCCAATGGCGCGGTCGACCGGCGACACTGGGACAGACCCCCCTGCAGAGAAGCCTGCTGAACTGCGGGAGTCTTAGTTCTACAGTGCACGCGGTCGACCGGCCTAGGGCGCGGTCGACCGGCGACACAGAGGTCAGGCTCCAGGCTCTCTGGAGCCTGACCAAAACACTGTGCACAATTGTAAGTTACAACTCCCGGTCGACCTGGCCCATGGCCGGTCGACCGAGCCACTGTGTACGCGGTCGACCGGCCATGGGCCAGGCCGACCGGCCCAACTGGAACCCTGTAGAAAACTGTTTTTTTTCCCTATGATTAAATGGACTTTAGATGGAACTTAGGGACCCTTTTGTGGGCCCATTGGACTTCTTTTGAGGATGGTTGAACCGTCATCTCCTCACGGTTAATCCGTGTAGCGACCCCAGACCGAGGCCGCGGCGGTTAGTTAAAAATTTTGAAAGATTTAAAGACCTCCCACAGGTTCCCGCGGTGAGGGTTCCAAACAAACACGCATGGAACAACCCACTCACACGATCAAGTATGCGGAAGCGCGTGGCAAATCACATCTTACCATATCATGTCACAATAGGAAACATAATGACATCAAGACATAATATCAGAATGAAACATAACAAGGCATTCCCATAATTCAAGTTGTAAAGTTAACAAAATAAGTTAAGTTATTACACTTCCAAATAAGAGGCCAACATAGGCCAATACAATACCAAAAGTATATCAAAAATCCCAAAAAGTGATCCAACGGAACTCATGCACCACCCCAACGTCTAGATGACGTCATCGGGTTGCCACTCACGGGCTAGGTTGGGCCCAACGGCCTCCTCCTGGCACTCCTCCTCAAAGGGAGGATCTCCTGCACCTGGACACCATAATACAAGCATCAAACACAACGGTTTGGCAAGAAATCATTTTAAGTGAAAGCATGTAAAACATCGTTTAATCAAGAACATAAAGAATACTTTGCTGAACGTAAAACAATACTTACGAAACACTTTCTAAATCGAAGACAAACTAGCATGAATGCATACATATATATATATCATGAATAGTAAATCCACATAGAGCCCATCCTTTCTCTATCATTTATAATGAAAAGAGCAAGCACGCACGACAAGCACGAATATACATAATATAGCACGACACGATTCCCACAAAGACGGGATTTCCGGCCGCGGAACCGGACACGCACGATGTGTAATAAATACACTACTAATCTGCAGTTAGTTCACATGTTTAAGGACCCCCAGACAGTGGATCAGACTGAAAGGGCAGTCCAAGCTCTGTGGTGTTCACTTGAGTTCATGAATGCACAAAACACGCTAAACACGATTCAAACATATCGAAAATAAAGGGGGAAATCACTTGTCACGACAAGACAAGACACGACTAGCACGATGCATAATATATATGCTCACAACTTATAGAAGTGATCCCCATTTGATACTTGAAACACATCTTGAAACATATCTTGAAAATACTTGAAAATACTTGAAACATATCTTGAAACATATCTTGTAACGAGCTTAAAGACTTGACTTCAAACCGAGTATACGACAAAGCTTATGGTCTTAAATCCACTTTCAAAACACGATAATTTTATAAAGTACAAGCTTAGGCTATTCATTGGCCATTGGTTGATTGGAACTCTTTTATTGAAATACATGGATTGGTGTCCCCGAAGTTAGTATAAAGCATGGAGTTCCATTCACACAATGTCCACTTAAAGTCTTTAATATAGCCTAGTTTTCAAATTTTAAAAGAAAAGCAAATGGGCAAAACTCAGCTTAAAACAGTGAAAATTCAATGTGCCCGGTCGACCGCGCACTTGGCCGGTCGACCGCGTGCACTGTGAGCCGGTCGACCGCGCAGGTCCCGGTCGACTCAAAGTTGTAAAATTAATTCAATGTACAGTGTTTTGGTCAGGTTCCAGAGAACCTGACCCTGTGTCGCCGGTCGACCGCGCCCTTGGCCGGTCGACCGCGTGAACTGCAGGGACAGAAACTCCTGCAGTGCAGCAGGTCTTCCAACTGGGACCAAAATCCAGTGTCCCCGGTCGACCGCGCCCTTGGCCGGTCGACCGCGTACACTGCGGAAATCAGAACACAGTTCAGATTTCTGCAGTGCACTGGTCCTTCTTCCATTCCTTTCTTTTCTACAATCTTACCAACCTGATTTAGCAAACTAAATACATGCATATACATGCTATCAAGGCTCACATTTGGGCATTCATTTCATACTAAAACAAGGCATTAACTTAGCAACCCATTTCAAAATCCTTGAAACCTTTACTTAACAAAACAAATCCAAACTTCAACAAAAGCAAGACTTGACTAAAAGATATGAAATCTGAATGTTTGGAAAGCTATTAAACATGCTTGCATTAACTAAAGTAAGATCATAACATGAAAAACCTAGTAAATCAAGACATTTATACCAAATCACAAATCCATGAACCCATATGCATATCAACTTGAATAGATCACTTGCCTTAGCCAAATGAACACAAGTTCTTTCTTCAAGCACTCCAAATCAAAGGTCAAGCCAAGAACTACAAAATCCCATGAAAAATCCATTCAAAACTCACCCAAAAACACAACCAAGCAACCCATTTAGAAATAGGTGCTATAGGTTAGAAAAACATGCTCTTTAGGAATAGAAAGAACTCTATTGAAGAGATGGGTAGTAGATCTTACCTAGAGGTGCCCAAACGAAATGCAAAGAGAGAAATGAAGATCTCTTCCAACAAGAAACTTCAAGAAAATGGTACCAATAGCAAGCTTGAGATGAGAGGAAGAAGATGATGGTCTTAGTGTTCCATTTGGAGGTTCATAGCTCTTGCAATCATGAAGAGAAGGAGAAGGAAAAGGAGGGTTTTCTTTCACTCTAGGGCAAGGAAAAAATTGCAGAGATTCTATTGTGGAGATGGGGAAAGGGAAAGGGGAAAGTGACTTAAGTGCTTGCAAGTGGGTCACCTTTAGTGCAAAACTTGCATGAGTCAAAACATGATCTTATGGGCCTCAAATGAAGTCGACGAAGAAGGATAAAACGATCCTCGAAATATCTAGTTTTCAAAAAGTATATTTTCGACATAGTTTTGGGATCTCGAAAATCGTGTCCAGATTTGAGTGTGAAAAGGCTATTTTACCCTTTTGGCCAAAACTTGAGTTTCTAGGCTTCAAACACAAATGAGCTAAACATGAAACTTGCACATAATCATAAAACCAATTAAATAAGATGAAAATCACGATTCACACAAAACCAAACACAATCTTCCCATGCTTGCACGTACACCCAGGCCTTCCTGAGTGAGCCTAATAAACACTAAACGTTCTCGAACTCCCCCAAAGCTATAACCACGACCAAAACTAATCACATTCTAACCCACGATAACTAAACCCAAATCAAGGCTAAGCACACACTAAGCAAACACTATTGGGTTAATCCTGGGTTGGGGTTTGACATCCTCCACCCCTTAGGATATTTGGTCCACCAAATAAATCAAACTTTTACCTCGGGTAACAAGTGTGGGTATTTCCTCTGAACTTGCTCTCTCAATTCCCAAGTGGCTTCTTCTGGCTCATGGTTTTCCCAAAGCACCTTGACCCACTGAATTGTCCGATTTCTCAGCTCTTGCTCCTTGGTATCAATGATCTTGATCGGTCTTTCCACATACGAAGCATCCTCTCGAATCTCCAAGGGCTCGTGCTGCAAAATGTGAGAAGGACTAGTCACATACTTCTTGAGCATGGAAACATGAAATACGTTGTGTACCCCGGAGAGTTCCGGCGGTAACGCAAGCCTATATGCCACGTCTCCAATCTTGCTCAAAATCTCATATGGACCAATAAATCTCCTTGACAACTTGCCCTTCTGACCGAGACAACATCCCGATATACTCTTGTCACTTCGGTGATAGAGGATTTAGCTATGTGTGGTTGTCATCTTGTCTGTTTTCCCGTTTCCTTGATTACCTTACATGTTTTATCTTGCATATGTATTTGGATAAATGTTTATCTTGTTTTATGAAACTAATGCTTTGACAGGTTTAAATGATTTTCAAGGAATTTTCTATATTGTTATGTCCTTTCACCTGCTTGCCAAACCGTCGTGTTTGACCCACTATTTTGGTACTCAGGTTCAGTTTCCCGCCCCGAGCTGAGAGTTGTGGCTGTGGAGCCATGAGTGCAGGTTGTCTTGTCGGCTATGTCCTGTAGACATTGGGTTTGACATCGGAGATACGTTACATGTGGGTAGTGGATATTAGTTTGTATTGTTCGGCTTTTATTAGCCTTTCTTGGGATTGTAATTAATGCACATTGTTGCTTGTAACTTGAACATAATGGAAATGTAATATCCTGTTACTGTCAGCTCTGCATTTTATTTATGTTGGTTTATTCCAGTCTGATATGGTTCACAAAATGATGGCTTTATGCTAGGGGTTCTATGCGACGCGGAATCCGATGATGTCCACGGACTCCGGGTCGCATTACCACAAAAGCTTCCGCAGAAATATTCAGACAGTGTTGTGATTGTGGATCCTCACACACGCGGATCTTGGGAGAAATATTATCACCCCTCACCTCCCCGGACTTCTCTTAGGATCCCGGTCCGGGGTCGTGACAGTTTCCAAAAAGTATATGTTTCACGGGTCTCGGGAATAACAATAATTTGGTACAGATTTGGTGTAAAAGTATTGTTTTGCCCTTGAAGCTAGAAAAGTCAAGTTTCGGGGTTTCGAACGGGAACGGGATCAACATGAAAGTTGAAGGTATTAACGAGATAAACAAAACAGGATAAAATACAAATAAAGAAAACCAAGATAAAACCCCAAGTACACGTAAAGTCATAAACAAGGAACCCCCAAAGGGCCCCACTAAATCCCAAAGGCACTCAAAATCCCCAAAGCTATGACAAAGCTATTCTAAACTAAACCAAACTAAAATCCACTAAACCAAATCAAGACTAACATGCAACTTAATCAACACTAATCGAGGTCACTCGGGTCGGGGTCTTACAAAGATGATGAAGGAGTTTTTCCAGTTGAAATTTCCAAGAAAAAGAGTTCCTTGTTAAGCTTGGAATGAGAGGAAGAAGCCTATGTGCTCAGATCTCCATTTGGAAGCCAATAGATAGGGCATGTAAGAGGAAGAAAATAGAGAGAAATGAGTTCTCTCTTCTCAGCTCCTGGTGGTCGCGACCCCTGACCAAGAACCGAGCCCGCGACGATTGCGGTGATGATTAATTTGAAGTTTATATAATTTACCACAGGTTCTCGTGGTGAGGATCCCGAGATATGGAAAAACTAGCTCACACGATTAAGTATGCAAAAGCATATAGCAAATCACATTACAACAAGTCATGAATAACAATGTATTCAAGTGCATAAGTAAAATAGCATCAAGACCATGATATCATAAGTAGGAAATATAATCTGACATTCCATCATAGTTTAAGTTACAAGGTTAACCAAAAGTATGTTAAGTTTGTTACATCCCAAAATAAGAGGCCAACAAAGGCCAATACAATACCAAAAATATACAAAAACCCAAAACATGTCGAATCGAAACTCAAGATACTGCCCGACGTCCAGATGACATTGTCGGACTGCCACTCATGAGCTGGGGGTGGCTCAACAGTCTCCTCCAGACACTCCTCCTCAAAGGCAATGTCACCTGCACTTGGGCACCCAAATAACAAGCATCAAACACAACGGTTTGGTAGGTAATCAATTTAGGCATGAGCATGGAATAACAAATGTTTAACGAAAACATATTAAAATAATTTACTTGACTGAGGTACATTTCAAGATAGAAACAAACTACCATGAATACATATTTTATCATGAATGGTAAAACCACAAAGAGCCCATCTTTTCTCTATCATATATAATGAAAAGAGCAAGCACGCACGACGAGCACGATATACATAATATAAGCAAGACATGATTCCCACAAATACGGGATTCCGGCCGTGGAACTGGTCACGCACGATGTGTAATAAAATACACGACTAATCTGCAGATAGTACACATATTTAAAGACCCCCAAACAGTAGATCAGACTGAAAGGCAGTAGAAAGCTCAGTGGTGTTCACTTGAATTCATGAACGCATAAAATAAGTGAAATACGATCTAAACACATCAAAATAAAGAGAAAAATCACTTATCAAAACAAGACAAGGCACGGCTAGCAAAAGGCATAATATATATGCACACAACTTAAGAAGTGATCCCCACTAGATACTTGAAACAAATCTTCGAACAAGTTTAAACTTAAAATTCAAAACGAGTACACGATGTTACTTATTGTATCAAGTCAAAGTTCAAACACGAAATTTCATCAAGCATATGTTGAGGCCATTCATTGACCTTTGTGTAATTGAGACCCAAATGTTGAAATGTAAGAATTGGTGTCCCCGAAGTTGAATTATATTTTTGGTGTTCCATTTACACAATGTCAAGCTAAAGTCCTTAACATAGTCTGGTTTTCAATCTTCAAAATCATACAAATAGGATAAAAGTTCGAAATTGAAAATCGACAGGTCGCTCGAGCTGTCTGGACAGTTTGCCCGAACGGACCACAAGGTCACTCTGGCAAACAATTCTCTGTCTTGCTTCTGGCCAGACAGTGGATAGTTCGCTTTAGCGGACCAATGGTCGCTCGAGCGGGCAATTCTCTGTCTGCGCTTGGACCAGGCAATGGCCTGGTCTCTCGAGCGAACCCAGAGGTCGCTCGAGCGAACAAGCTTCTGCCTGAATTCGCTGAGTGCAGAGACTGCACTTCTCTTGGGTGCTTCCTGGGTCATTCCTTTTCTTCTCCTCATACTTAAACCACCTGAAATCCCCTGAGCCTCCATGCGCTCCAGGGGATAAATTTTACATTTCCATATCGTTCAATCCACAAATCTAAAGCATCACATTTTTAACCTTCATTCTAAACAAAATTCCAGATTTTCTAAATGAAAACATGGATTCACAGTCAAATAGAAATCTAGAAGTTTGGAAGAGCATTTGACATGAATACATGTACTTTGAATGAAATCATATGAGGAAATCTAAGAAAAACATTTGATGAAGCTTAGTGACAAAACTATGAAATTTCAAAGTAGCATATGCAAATCTACAACACACATGCAACATTAAACCCATAGAGATTACTTGCCTTTGCCCAAATGCCAACAATATCTTCTTCTTCAAGCACACCTATCCAAGAGCTAAGCCAAACATTACAAAATCCCATTGAAACCCATTCAAAAATCACCCAAATTTGCAAACAAGAAACCCATTTCGAAATGGGTGTTGAAAGTTAGAAAAATAAGTTCTTTAGGAGCTACAAAAACTCCATTGAAGAGATGGGTTGGAGCTCTTACCTAGAGATGCCCAAACAAGAAGAGATGAAGAAAATGGAGGACCTTAATCAAAACCTAATTAAAATCATAGACAAATCACATCCATAGAATAACAACATCCCTCAACCAAGACACGAGTCAGATTTCTCTGAATCGACTTAGAAACACCCTAGAATCCGTCGAATTAGAAGTCACCCATTAAACAGCCACTTGGGTGCCACTGTAGGTGCGCCTAAGTCACCCAAAATACCTAGGCGCCACCACAGGTTGCACCCAACTCCCTGGTCTAACCCCGGGACGCGTCTCGGTTACGTTACATCTCCCGAACTCCAACCATTGTGACACTTAGGGACCACAGACTCAAAACCAATCCGGGTTACATAATTTATTAACATAGATTATCTAAAATCCCAAATCCAAGTGAACGAATCCCGAAAATAACCAAAACCCACGAACCAACCACTTGGGTGCCACTACAGGTGTTAGACCCTGACCCAGATTAGCTCGATTAGTGTTAATGAAGTGAGTGTTTAGATATAAGTGGATTTAGTGATTGTTGGGTTAGAATATGATCGATTTTAGTCATAGACATAGCTTTGGAAATTTTGAGAGCGTTTAGTGTTAGTCAAACATGCTTAGGGAGGCCCTGAGTGCACATGTAAGAATGGGAGGATAATTCTGGTTTTCCGATTTAATTATGGTTTTGATTTCATTTGAATGTTCTGGTCATTTTCTACAACTTCTGTATTTAGCCTATCTGTGTTTGAAGTCTAGAAACCCAAGTTTTGGCCCAAAAGGGTAAAATTGACTTTTCATACTCAAATCTGGACACGGATTTCAAAATCTCAAAACCATGTCAAATTTATACTTTTCAGAAACTAGATTTTTCGAGGATCATTTCGTCCTTCTTCGTCGATTTCATTGGGGGTAACAAGACCATGTTTTAGTCGGCACAAGATTTAGATCTGTTGGGCCCCACTTTCAAATCACTTAAGTCATTCTTCCTCCTCTTTTTCGTTTATTCTGCAATTTTATCAAGGACCTGTGTTAGACCCCAACCCAAGATTAACCCGATTAGTGTATTCTTAGTGTGTGCTTAGTCCAAAGTGCGTTTAGTTATCGTTGGGTTAGAAAGTAATTAGTTTTAGTCATGGACGTAGCTTTGGGAATTTTGAGAACGTTTTATGTTAGTTAGACACACTCAGGAAGGCCTGGGTGTACTTGCAAGCGTGGGAGGATAGTGTTGATTTTCATTTTAATCGTGATTTCGATTTCATTTGAATGGTTTTATTAATCCCTACAACTTTCATTTTCAACATATTTGTGTTTGAAGCACAGAAACCCAAGTTTTGGCCCAAAAGGGTAAAATGGTCTTTTCACACCCAAATTTGGGCACATTTCGAAATCTCAAAACCATGTCAAAATTATACTTTTTGGTTAATTAGGTTTTAATCGATTATGATTTGTTGAATTAAGCTTCGTTTATCCACTTAGGCGCGAATGGAGTAACCTAGGATCAACTATCTAATATCTATTTTTTATGGGTTTTTCTATTTCTTTTGATCTTGTTTTTTCGTTCTTTGCTCTAATTACTAAAGAGCAAGATGAGAAGGGAAGAGTTTTATGCTTTTGTGATTTTTTTGGTGTTTTATGCAATATCAATGAAACCTAACCTAAAGTGTGATGATTCGATAATTCGAAGTCCAGATGTTCAGCAATCAGTCATAATCATCACAGAGATTCAATCAACAATCTAAATGCAATGCGAAATATAGGAAGTGCGGGTCCAAAGGCAAACTGGGGACCTGGGTGCACCTACTGGGGTGCCCAAGTGTCTTTATAGTACTCGGGCGCACACACAGTGGCGTCCAAGTGTCTCCCCTGCAGGTTGTAATGCACTTGAGACTTTTCGGTATTCTGACACGATTTCCGATACTTCGTGACTAAATGTAGGGTCTTAATATGAATTACTGATATCAGAACTTTCGGGTCTGAAAATGATGACGCGAGGATCAAGATTTGAGGGACAAATCCCTTTGGCAGGGACTTGGGCACACACACAGTGGTGCCCAACTGCCTCCTTTCTTCCTTCTTTTCTTTTCCTTCTCCTCTTAGCAATATATTTGCATATTCTTTCAATGCTTTTTGTGTGATTAAGAACGTATAGTTACAGATCTGAGGGCCCTGGTATAAACTTGTATGTGAATGAATTCGGATATGAGAAACAAAGTGCACGCAATACGAACATTGGGGCTAAAACCTACTCCAGAGACTTGGGCGCACTCATAATAGCGCCCAAGTGCTTCCCTTCACTTTTCTTTCTCAGATTTGGATTTTTTCCAATGAAAATAATATGGAGGCAAGATCTATTCTAATCACGAGTTCGGGGTGATGAAAATCACGCAAATCTATAACCTACGAATGATCCTAAGCATGTTTCTAGTGATGGATGATTACTAACTATCAGATCTACTAAAAAGTATTACTACTAATGCAAATCTATGATGTTTGTATGATCCTAAGCATGTTTCTAACTACTAATGATGATGGATATTAACTGAGAAGCCTAGATCTAGAAATACTGGTGTGGATTGTGTTTTTCAAGTCATAGATCGAAGCTTTCGCGCAAATCCGTGGCTTTTGGAAGCTTTCTCCATTGTTGATCTTGAAAACCAGAGTGCTCCCTCTTCTCCTTTCTTCTAGATCTAAAGCTCTCTCTATGGTGGCTACTCTCTTTCTCTCCTTTTCCTTATCTTTTCCTCTCTTTTTGGTAGCCTTCTTTGCAAATGGGGTTGAGAGATTCTTATATAGAGGTTTTGGGCGTGCAAGAGGGGTTAGGGTTACTGTTTGCTCGAATTTCTAAAAGCTTCACGCATACCAAGGCGAATTAGGGTTTTGGATGACGTGTGCGCCCAGGTGTGCTCCATGAGTTGGGCGCACACACAGGTGTGCCCAGGTCTTCTCTCAGGGTCTAATGGATCTAGGGTTTGGGTTCAGACTGTTTTTAGGCTGAGGTTGTGTCAAACCCCAACCCAGGATTAACCCGATAGTGTTTTCTTAGTGTGTGCTTAATCCTAAGTGGGTTTAGCTACCGTGGGTTAGAGTATGATTAGTTTTAGTCCTGATCATAGCTTTGGGAAATTTTGAGAACGTGTAGTGTTAACTAGACACACTCAAGAAGGCCTGGGTATACGTGCAAGTATGGGGAGATCGTGTTTAGTTTTGTGTTAATCGTGAATTTCATTTCATTTAAATGGTTTTTATGATTATTTATAACTTTTGTGTTTAGGCCGACTGCGTTTGTAGCCCAGAAACTCAAGTTTTGGGCCAAAGGGGTAAAATTGTCTTTTCACATTCAAATCTGGACACAATTTCCGAGATCTCAAAACCATGTCAAAAATATACTTTTTGGAAACTAGATTTTTCAAGGATCATTTTATCCTTCTTCGTCGACTTCATCCGAGGCCCGCAAGGTCATGTTTTCCTTGATACAAGAATGTTCTCTTATGGGTCCCACTTGCAAGCACTTAAACCCCTTTACCTTCTCTCTTTCTCCATTTCTCCCAATCTCTGCAATTTTTTGGACTAGGGCTGAGAAAACCCTCTTTTCTCTTCATTTTTCTCCTCTTGAATGCATGAGTTAGAGATCTCCAAAAGAAATTCCAAGACCATCATCTTCTTCCTCTCATCCCAAGCTTTCCATTGATACTATTTTCTTGAAGTTCCTAGTTGGGCAAGCTCTCCATCCTTCTCCTTGCTTCTTGTTTGGGCACCTCTAGGTAAGAGCTCCAACCCATCTCTTCAATGGAGTTCTTTTGACTCCTAATGACCTTGTTTTTCTAACTTTCAACACCCATTTCGAAATGGATTTCTTGTTTGCATTTTTTTGTGAATGTTTGAATGGTTTTCATGGGGTTTTTGTAGCTCTTGGCTTAACTCTTTGGTAGGAGTGCTTGAAGGAAATTTTTGTTAGCATTTGGACAAGGCAAGTAATCTCTATAGGTTTATTGTGCATGTGTGTTTATGGATTTCACTAATTTTCTTGAAGTTCCATATGATTTGTCATTTGGTATTAATGTTATGTTTTGTTAGATTTCCATGTTGTGATTTTACTCAAGTACTGGTAAGCATGTTAGTTAACTTTCCAAACTCTCAGATTTCATTATTGTAATTAGGCCTTACCCTTTTTGAAATTTGGATTTTTATGATAAGAATGGGATTTGAATGATCATGATAATGGAATGAAGGTTATTGAAATGTGAATTTGACCCCTTGGAGAGCATGGAGGCTCAGGGGATTTCAGGTGGTCTAAATGTAAGATGGAGGGAGGAATTGGCTTAAGAGCCATCTATGAGAAGTGCAATTTCTGCACTCAGCGAGCTCAGGCAGAAGCTTGTTCGCTCGAGCAACCTCTGGGTTCGCTCGAGCGACCAGGCCACTGCCTGGTCCGAGCGCAGACAGAGGGTTGTCCGCTCAAGCGACCATTGGTTCGCTCGTGCGAACTGCCTGCTGTCTGGCCAGTTTCGAGACGGAACCTCGAACGCCCGAGCGACCTGATGGTTCGCTCAAGCGAGATGTTTCGCTCGAGCGAACTGTCCAGACTGCTCGAGCGACCTGTCAAATCCCAGTTTTAGAAATTTTGATCCCATTTACTTACTCTTTAAAGATTTGAAAACTAGGCTGTATTAAGGACCTTAACCTAACATTGTGTGATTGTAACTCCAAGATATGAATCAACTTCGGGGGCACCAATTATTGTGTTTTAACAACAGAGTCTCAATCACACAAGGGTCATTGAATAGCCTTAGCATGTACTTGATGAAATTATCGTGTTTTGAACTTTGGTTTAATATAGCAAGAAATATCGTGTTCTCGCTTTGAATTCAAGTTTTAAGCTTGTTCGAAGATTTGTTTCAAGTATCAAATGGGGATCACTTCTTAAGTTGTGAGCATATATATATTATGCATTTTGCTAGCCGTGCCTTGTCTTGTTGTGACAAGTGATTTCCCCTTTTATTCCGATGTGTTTGAATCGTGTTTCACGTGTTTTGTGCATTCATGAACTCAAGTGAACACCACAGAGCTTGGACTGCCCTTTCAGTCTGATCCATTGTCTGTCGCGACCCCGGACAAAGACCCGGGCCCCGCGATGTAATAGTTGATGAGGTAAGATGATTAAATCTCCCACAGGTTCCCGCGGTGAGGGTTCCAAGGACACGTGAAACCAACTCACATGATCAAATAGGCGGAAGCGTGTAGCAAATCACATCATAATAAATCATAACAGAATATGAACGTAATTATCAACGAGACTAAAATATCGGAAAGGAGATATAACAAGGCATTCCCATAATAGATCAAGTTACAAAGTTAACAAAGTGTGTTAAGTTGTTACAATCCCAAAATAAGAGGCCAACAAAGGCCAATACAATGCCAAAAGTATATAAAGCCCAAAAAGTGATACATCGGAACTCATGACCCGTGCCAACGTCTAGATGACGTCGTCGGGTTGCCACTCGCGAGCTAAGGTAGGCTCAACAGCCTCCTCCTGGCACTCCTCCTCAAAGGGATAACCTCCTGCACCTGGACACCAAAATACAAGCATCAAACACAACGGTTTGGCAAGAAATCAATTTAAGTGTAGGCATGGAAAACAATGTTTAATTCAAAAACATAAAGAAACATTTTACTGAACGTAAGACAAATACTCACAGGAGCACATTTCTAAATCGGAGACAAACTAGCATGAATACATAATATATATCATGAATCGTAAATCCACAAAGAGCCCATCCTTTCTCTATCATTTATAATGAAAAGAGTAAGCACGCACGACAAGCACGAGTATACATAATATAACATGACACGATTCTCACAAATATGGGATTCCGGCCGCGGAACCGGACACGCACGATGTGTAATAAATACACGACTAATCTGCAGATAGTCCACATGTTTAAGGACCCCCGGACAGTGGATCAGACTGAAAGGGCAGTCCAAGCTCTGTGGTGTTCACTTGAATTCATGAATGCATAAAACACGCGATACAAACACGTCTGAATAAAAGGGGAAATCACTTATCAAAACAAGACACAGCACGGCTAGCAAAATGCATAATATATATGCTCACAACTTAAGAAATGATCCCCATTTAATACTTGAAACAAATCTTAGAACAAGCTTAAAAACTTGACTTCAAAGCGAGTACACGATATTACTTACTGTACTAAACCAATGTTCAAAACACGATAATTTCATCAAGTACATGCTAAGGCTATTCATTGACCCTTGTGTGATTGGAACTCTATTATTAAAATACAAGGATTGGTGTCCCCGAAGTTGGTACATATCTTGGAGTTCCAATTGCACAATGTCAAGTTAAAGTCCTTAATATAGCCTTGTTTTCAAATTTTAAAGGAATATATAAATGGGGTAAAAATCCTCCCAAAAAGGGAAATTTCCGTTGGCCCGGTCGACCTGGCCCATGGCCGGTCAACCCCATACTCAGCGAGCCCGGTCGACCTGCAGTTGTAACTTAAAAATGGGTGCACAGTGTTTTGGTCAGGTTCTAGGGAATTTGACCCTGTGTCGCCGGTCGATCGCGCCCCTTGACCGGTCGACCGTGTGAACTGTGGAGCAGTAGTTCCCGCAGTGCAGCAGGTCATCCAACAGGGGACCTGATCCAGTGTGCCCGGTCGACCGCGCCCCTTGGCCGGTCGACCGCGTGAACTGCGTAACAGAACCCAGTTCTATTTTCTGCAGTTCAGTGGTTCATCCATTCTCTTCATTCCTTTTTCTACATTCTTTCAAACCCGATTAGCAATTTGATTCATGAATAAAACAAGCTATCAAGACTCACTATGGTGCATTTATTTCAAACCTAAACAAGCCATTAATATAAAAACCCATTTCATAATCATCCAATCCCATTCTTATCATAACAAATCCAAACTTCAAAAAGGTAAGGCCTAATTAAAAATGATGAAATCTGAAGGTTTGGAAAGTTAATTAGTATGCTTGCAAGTACTTGGGAAAAATCATAACATAGAAATCTAGTAAAACAAAACATTAATACCAAATGACAAATCATATGGAAATTTCAAGAGAAATAGTGAAATCCATGAACACACATGCACAACCACCTATAGAGATTACTTGCCTTGGCCAAATGATAACAAAACTCTCCTTGAAGCACTCCTACCCAAGAGCCAAGCCAAGAACTACAAAAACCCCATGAAAACCATTCAAAACTCACCCAAAAATGCAAACAAGCAACCCATTTCGAAATGGGTGTTGAAAGTTAGAAAAACATGATCATTAGGAGTCAAAAGAACTCCATTGAAGAGATGGGTAGGAGCTCTTACCTAGAGGTTCCCAAACAAGATGCAAGGAAGGAAATAGAGAGCTTGCCCAACTAGAAGTCCAACAAAAATGGCATCAATGGAAAGCTTGGGATGAGAGGAAGAAGATGGTGGTCTTGGAATCTCTTTTGGAGATCTCTAACTCATGCATTCAAGAGGAGAAGATGAAGAGAAAAAGAGGGTTTCTCAACCCTAGGTCAAGAAAGTGCAGAGATTTGTGGGAAATGAAGAGAAAGTGGGACCCTTAAGAGAGTATTCTTGTTTCAAGGAAAACATGACCTTTCGGGCCTCGGATGAAGTCGACGAAGAAGGACAAAACAATCCTTGGAATATCTAGTTTCCGAAAAGTATATTTTTGACATGGTTTTGAGATCTCAAAAATTGTGTCCAGATTTAACTGTGAAAAAGGCTATTTTACCCTTTTTGGCCAAAATTTGAGTTTCTGGGCTACAAACACAGACGGGCTAAACACGAAAGTTGTACATAATCATAAAACCATTCAAATGAAATGAAATTCACGATTAACACAAAACCAAACACGATCTTCCCACGCTTGCACGTACACCCAGGCCTTCCTGAGTGTGCCTAGTTAACACTAAACGCTCTCGAAACTGCCCAAAGCTATAATCATGACCAAAACTAATCATACTCTAACCCACGGTAACTAAACCCGATTAAGACTAAGCACACACTAAGAAAACACTATTGGGTTAATCCTGGGTTGGGGTTTGACATCCTCCACCTCTTAGGATATTTGGTCCACCAAATAAATCAAACTTTTACCTCTGGTAACAAGTGTGGGTATTTCCTCTGAACTTGATCTCTCAATTCCCATGTGGCTTCTTCTAGTTCATGATTTTCCCAAAGTACCTTGACCCAATGAATTGTCCGATTTCTCAGCTCTTGCTCCTTGGTATCAATGATCTTGGTCGGCCTTTCCATATACGAAGCATCCTCTCGAATCTCCGAAGGCTCGTGCTGTAAAATATGAGAAGGACTAGACACATACTTCTTGAGCATGGAAACATGAAATACGTTGTGTACCCCGGAGAGTTCTGGCGGTAGCGCAAGCCTATAAGCCACGTCCCCAATCTTGCTCAAAATCTCATACGGACCGATAAATCTCCTTGACAATTTGCCCTCCTGTCCGAACGTCAGGGTCCCTCTGACGGGTGAAACCTTCAAGAACACTTTGTCCCCCACTTGAAACTATAACTCTCTTCGGCAAGTGTCTGCATAACTCTTCTGTCTGCTTCGGGCGACCTTCAAGCGTTCCTGGATCAATTTGACCTTGTCACTAGTTTCACCAACTATAGTCGGTCCGTGAAAGCTACGTACACCGACTTCTTCCCAACAAACCGGAGTTCTGCATCTTCTACCATAGAGGGCCTCGAAAGGTGCCATACCAATGCTAGAATGGTAACTATTATTGTAAGCGAACTCACAAAGTGGTAAGCACTCATCCTATTGAACTTTGAAATCTAGCACACATGCACGCAACATGTCTTCAAGAGTCTGTATCGTCCGTTCTGACTGACCATCTGTCTGAGGATGATACGCTGTACTGAATTGGAGTTTGGTACCCATGGACTCAAGAAGAGTTTTCCAAAACCTCGAAACAAATATGCTATCTCTATCCGAAGTGATGGAAACGGGTTGACCATGCTTACTAATAATCTCATCAACAAATAATTTTGCAAGGGGTGCCATATGCATCATATTCCCGGTTTTCATCGGAATGAAGTGGGCAGACTTGGTGAGGCGATCTACAATAATCCATATTGCATTATTCCCCTTCTTAGTATTTGGCAGTCCGGAGACGAAATCCATGGTGATATGCTCCCATTTCCACTTCGGAATCTCTAATGGTTGTAGCAAACCTGGGGGTTTCTGATGCTCTACTTTGATCAACTGGCAAGTTAAACAACGAGATACAAAAGCTGCTATCTCTCTCTTCATGTTATTCCACCAAAATCTATTCTTCAAGTTCTGATACATCTTCGTGCTACTCGGGTGCATGGAGTATCTTGTGTTGTGGGCTTCAGTCATTATCTCTTCCTTCAGGTCATCCACATTCGGCACATACAACCGATCACGAAAATACAATATTCCATTCACCATCTTGAAATCTGGACGTTCTGCAATATGATCCACAATCCTTACCAAATCTGAATCTTACAACTGACTGTCCTTGATCTTCTGGATAAAAGTGGGCTCAGACACTGTCATATTTGCTAACATAACACCCAAGTCTAAGGTCTGCACTTCTACACCTAATTCTTCAAACTGTTGAAGAACACTGGCTCCTCTCAAGTTCGCCATGGTCCCTGACTTCCTGCTCAATGCATCAGCTACAACATATTAGGGATTTTGTATTTGCAATTTGATGGATGCATTATCATTCAAGCATCATTTGATTTGCACACATATGCATTGATTTGAGAAATCTTGAAATCATGTTTTATACATGCATTGTTTTTAAGAGTTGTAAAAGTATTGATTTATGCATGTTTTGGTTTTAATCTTGGATGCATTTGTTTTTTAAAAAGAGTTTTTAGAAATCAAGCAAGCCTTTGGTTTTAAAGTTTTGAATCAATTTAGGCTTTTTGTGTTTCATGTTTTTAAACCACTTAGTTTGATTTAAAACATGTTTCCGAGCTTGATTTAATGGCCCAAAAAGTTCCCTCAAGAAAAACTTTGAAATATGCAAGAAATATGCATTTTAAGGGAATTTGGTCCCAGGCCCGGGTCGACCGCACAGTGTGGCCGGTCGACCGCGCCTATGGACCCGGTCGACCGGCCACACTACGCGGTCGACCGGAAAGAGCCGTTGGGCTCTCTTTCAAACGGTCTGTTTTTTGACCGTTGAAGGCCAGGTCGACCGGGCAGTGTACCAGGTCGACCGGGGACTAGCCGTTGGGCATTTTTTGGTATAAAAAGAAGCTCATTTCCAAAGAAATTCAAAGGAAGAAAGAGGCCCTCCTTGAGATGTTTTGAGGCCAAACAAAGGGGAATGAGCTAAGGAAGGTTAAGGGACATTTGGAAAGCTAAAGCTTGGATTAATGAAGTTAAATCTCTAAGTAAGCTTTACTTTTCTTAATCATATGTTTTCATGCTTTGTTTTATTTATTGGTAAATCTTGTCTAGCATGATAAACTATGATTAGTTGTATCCTTAACATGTTTATGTTTTGATTTGATTTATTGTTTTGGATGCAACACTTTGAGATTCAATCCAAGTAGTACTTGAATTGGTAAATCTAAGTAGATCATGTTAATGGAAAAATCTTTGAAATTATATGTAACATGATTCCTATACTTGGTTGAATCTTTGGTTGTTGTTTTCCATCATAAGAAAATCACTTTCAAATCTATCTTATGTTTTGGATTCAACAACTTCACAAATCATATGTTTTCATGTTTTGCTTTATTTATTGGTAAAT